>PNEQ01083144.1:171511-220828 GCA_003012365.1 Medauroidea extradentata | reverse complement strand
GTGTGACTATATGCTCCGTACATTAACGGAAAATTTCCGTAAAATTACACATAGACTTGTGAAAATTCATTACGGAAATGTCCGTATTTTTTAAAATACGGGGACATGTCCGTATTTAATTTTTACGGACTCAATTTCCGTATATTTACGGCGGATTTCCGTAAAAAATTCCGTAATTTCACGGAAATTTTTAACAGTGCAGCACACGCGCAGGGAAATACAAACGATCGGTGCACAAGGAGTTTACGAATTTTTTAAACTGTTCTGTGCACCGTGTTCTGTGCGCAGACAAACAGCAAGCAAGGGGATACTACACCAGTATATTTAAATATTTTTTAAGTTCTGTAGAAGTATCGTTCATGCACAAAGAACAGCAATGAGTATTTTGATTTTGTTTTATTACGAAAGCGCAGAATAAAGCTATCTAGGCCTAATACTGTAAATATTCTCTCAAACATTATTTTGAGCGCTTCTAGTGCGCGAGTATAGCATGGCATTATTGACTATTTGTGTGCGCGGCTGTGCTGTTTGTGTACAGTGGCCGTGTTCTTACATATGTAGCCTTGGTAACAACGAGGAATAATTTTATAACTAGAAGTGGAAAACTGAGAATGGTCAGATATGCGAGTTTGTTCTTACCTTCAAAATTCACTCGTAAATTAGACTGTCTCTCTAGAATGTCATTCACTTGCAACTGCAATTGTTGCCGAGGGAAACATTCAGGGGTGTGCTAACAGGGGGAGGCGATTCCCCCCTCGTTAATTGCCTAAGTGGGCGATATATGTTATTTGCTCCCCTTAACTAAACATCACTATTCAAAAACTAAATCTATATTTAGTATTTGTATGTACGTAAAATGCTCAAAAAAGCAACATTTTGCACCTTGAATTCCGAAAATTTTCCGGGGGACGGCCCACGGATACCACGCTTTATTTGAGGGTTTCAATGGTACAAGGAATGCCCCTCCTATAAATCCAAAAAAGCTCCTATGCCCCCTCGTAGTTATACAATTATTTCTCCCTCCCCCTACTCACAGGATAGTTGGCATGTCCCTGGAAACATCAACGGCTTACTAAAGTTGTTGGGGCTTGAAGAAAGTGTAGTATTAGTGTCTTTGTTATATCGGTTTGGTTTTACAGGTATTTTTGCGAAGCTTGGTAGTGATCTTTTACAAGTTTGTTTTTATGAGAACCTAGTTTACCAAGTTCTGTTATTGTTAATTAAATAAGTGATATTGATGTTCGTAATATTATTTGTTGGAAATCATTTTCTCTTAACAGTAATATGGGAGCGTCTACTGCTGTTGTAAATTGTATGCAAGTTCCAGTGTTGTTTTCAAGAAAGAAGGTTCAGTTTTAACTTGGTGATGAATTAATGTGTCAAGTGAAATTGGATGGAAGTATGGGTGATACTAAGGTTTTGGACCATGTTCAGTACGTGTACAGTGCTTAATATTCATTGAATCTGTGAATAAGTGTTTCCATTGTGTTCAGCATGTCAATAAATGGGTGTGTACAAATTTTCGTGTTTTGGTTTGACTTACAAAAATTTTTAATCTTATAGCGCCCGGAGAAACTGAGTGGTAACAACTACATATATAGTCACTGTACCGCCAAACTTAAGATCGTAATTCGCCCACAGCGGAACCGCAGAACTAGGGCGTATGAGATTATTATTGACAAAAATAATATATTGCTCGCCAGACTGTTATGAAGGTTCCTTTTGACAGAATATTGGAGACAGTGAGATATTCTGTTGGCAGTAACGACATAGAACTCTTAGATTTATTTACTGGAAAAGACCTCTTAAACATTGAACAAGAATATACTACTATTTGAAGCCCAGAAAGAAATTCTTAAGGGCAACGATAAAATCTACATTATTTTAACAATTACGCATGGTCTTAAACCGTTACGGCTTTTGATTTACTACAGTACTTGTCTTAGATGATCATAACTAAGGGTTCTCATAAACTGCTGCAAACTTTAGAAGAAAGAGACGAACAAGCATTTGTTCCAATGTTACCTCAAATGTTTGAAATACTTAATGAAAAGCGATACAGAGAGGTCTACTAAAGACGGGTTCCCGTAACGCTGGGCTTATCGCTACCGTATGCATGCTGGAGAGAACACAAACATGTATTTAGAACGCATGCATTGTGTTCTAAATTAATGGACCGTGCATTTCATATATTAAGAGGATAGTTCAACAAACAAAATATTTTTTTCTACTTTTTTCTTAAAAATTTTATATTTGTACGCACTAATGTCTATTTTGTTGGTATATGTTGTGATTATGTTTTGATACATGGAAAAAATTTTAGCTATCATAGTTTTTCGTAATTGCAATTCATAATCAACATTTCTATTTACGGTTTTATGCATTAAAACAAAACCAACAAACTCAATGTAATTAAGTAATTATCCCGTAACACAATGTAAAGGGCTAGATCAACACTAATATAAAACACGCACGTTAATATTTTTACAATTAAAAAAATAATACTGACATTTTCATTACATTTTTTTTCAAATCCACCAATGTTTTACTAAAACAAAATACTATCTCATGTATTATAAATGCATGTTGCCGTAGCCGATGACATTAATTTCAGTGGGAATTAGTTCGTGAAGTACAGTTTGTTGGATTTGGCTATACACACAAAAACCGTAACAAAAAATGTTGATTATGAAATGTCCTTATGCAAAAACTGTGAAAGATAGTATATTTTCATGATAGAGAAACAGTAACTATTTATGTCTGCAAAGTAAACACCACCGGCCATCAAATATAAAAATATATAAATAAATTAAAAAATAAATATTGTGGTCCAATCCCTTAAGGTGGCCGCCTTGTGAAGGGCGTGTTTGTGTGTGTGAGGCGGTAATCGATGAGGCACTACGAGCGACGCCGGCCGACACACGCATTGTAATATCGCCTCTACGCTCAGAGTTTTAAACGTGCACGCAGTGATCCCGTCGTAACGTTTTATAGTGGGACTTCAAGCGGTGACCCTATCATTTTATTGAACACGTCACTGTAGCAAAGTCAAATGTACTTGTAAACCTCAATTTCTAACAAATACGTTCCATATATATATTGAGAAACAACCGCGTACAAAAGTCGATTTTAGCCAAGTTCGAGGGCTTTAAAATAATGCTTCCCATGTTACTGGTGTCTTGAAAATCACATTCACAAGTAGTGTGAAGTAAGTTTTCTTTTAGTAAGTAAATATTGTGGACGCAAGTTTTCTGGTCTCTGAGAAGAAACGTAACTCCGAACACACTGCACCGCAGTTCGAGCGCCAGCCAGGCTGCCACCTTAAGAGGGATGAGGCGTGGCTGTCTTTTATTTCCGTAGTTTTCTCTGCTCTAAACTTTCCAGGAGGCGTATCGCTACACTGACCTTTCATGCTGTAAGTAACAGTCTACAACTCATTGTTGCACATTTACATAGTAAATTACTTCCATATTATCCGACATTCGCTGGAACATGAAGAGGATTGCATTATTACTCATCACTAATCAAATATAACAGGAAAAAAAATGGCTGTTATTTTACCTAATAATTTAAAAAGATGCCGTAGAGAACGTCGTGAAGAAAAGGACGATACATCTTCTGAAAATTTTGCAGCGAGGAAAATATTGAAAAATTGAAGATGGTCGGGCATCATTGCTCTTAATGCACTTTGAGAGAGAGAATCTTTACGATATTGTCAGAAGCAAAATTCCTGCCATTCGTCACCGACATAAGAAGTCGCTAAAACTCTCGATTGAAGACATTGTGTTTGGTGGAAGCATTTAGCATGTCCAGTCAACCCAAGCAGTAATGAAATTTACGTAATAAGGCAGACCGAACACATTCGTTTAACTTGTGAAATGCGTTCCGTTGAGTGTAAATTTTGTGTTCATGCTTCTGTATGCAGCAGCACCAACTATGCAGTTGGATTTTATATGTGCAAACACAGTAATGAGATCTGAAGCAACGTAGGATTACACGAAAATCTGGCAGAAGAGAATAGTGCTTCAGAAATAAAATTTGGCCATAGAAGAAATTCCCTATTTGAATAAACAAGATGAAAATGGATGGAAACAAACATGATAAGGCCAAAATCAGTCACCACTTAAAAAAAACATTCTGAATGTAATTGAGTTATTGTTATAAATATAATAATTAAAATATTTTGTTGTAATGTGAGCACAGAGCACGTGTATAAAAATGAGGCTTGGAAATACTTGGGCAGCAGTGATGTGACGCTAGGTTGGAGAGGAGGTGGAAGCGCCGGGAATGAAGGCCTGGCCGAGGGGCAAGGGCAAGTAGTAAGAGCGGGCGTACCCGAATAAAGGTAACGGGACATGTCGAAGCTGACTTCGTCGTGTAAGCGCCTGGACATAAGTTTTTGGAACAAGCTTTGGTAATACAAACTTAAATGATTTTCCACACACACATACACACACACACTCTCTCTCTCTCGCTTTATGCTGACGACGAACACCTTACAACTTGAGTCTCAGGCGTCTGTTCGTTGCTAATGTAGTACGCATGCTCAGATTGTAATTTCGGAAGAAATGTTTAACTAGTATCACTACATGGATCTGTTTAGCACTGATGGAAGAACGTCACTCATTTTTAAGTGATTAAAAATATTTCAGATACCCTCGGTACCAAATTTAATTTATGTTTGCGTGCCTACGGTGACAAATTTCAATTATGTTTACGTAAAGTGTATCCGAAGTGAAACAAAATCACTTTCGGTGACATGTTACAATTTGATGAGATTTTAAAATGTTTGTGGCAATGGGAACTTACAGCTAGATACATAAATTCTAAATGTTACAATTTAGCAAGGTTTTTGTACATTTATGGGAATATAGTAGACAAAAAAATGTGTGAACCTAAAACCAATTAGGAAATTTAGAAGTTATTTGTTGTAAGTATATAAAAATCGTTTGCAAATATGCAAAATATTACTATTAATACGTATAAGGTTTTTGCAAATAAACAGAAATATGATTTTCTTTGTCAATTTACCGACAATATCGTATAAATTTTGCAAAAGTTAACTGTGGTGTTTCATTTAATGTGTACAATCTGCTTTATAAATCGCAATACTTGTTAGGGAGTGGGAAATTCCGCGATTTCATTTGAGTATAGTTTATACTTGTATACATGTACAGTATGTTAAAATTTGTACGTGAAATAGCTTCGCGACTTTGTCAGACACTCACACGCATGTTAGCCAACCAAAATATGGCAAGAAAATAAGTAAGTTATCCATTATTGTGACTTCTGTGAAAGCATGAGCTTAGTTCCCACAGAGTGAACAAAGGAAACACGACTGTGCATAAATCTATGGCCTCTAGCATGATTCTGGTTGAAATTACAAAATTTTAAATTCTATAGTACTCTTATCCCACTTTTGTTTGAAGAAACATTTTAGGTTAAAGTGTAAAGTGTACAGAATGAGGAATGAGATTGAATAAGCATTACAAATTGATATCGATAGTAGATGAGGTAAATGAAACATATTTTACTAAGGCACTCATGTCCGGAGATATATATATATATATATATATATATATATATATATATATATATATATATATACATATAAACATCTCTCCCTCCCTCTCTTTCTCACTCGCTCACACTCTCTCTCTCTACAAACATATATACACATATATATGTATGTATACACACAAATGCACACACACTCACACAAACACACACACACTCGTATGTGTGTCGTATGTGTGTGTATATATATATCACTGAACCACCAAAAATGTAATTACGTGCTCTTTGTTTTAGGAGACGATTTTATTGCTCAGTGGTAGGGTCGACAGCAGCCAAGACAATTTTAAATTCTCAGTGGTAGAGTCCATAGCAGAAACAAATACGATTTTGAATTCTCAGTGGTAGAGTCCATAACGGAAGCCAAGACGATTTTATTTCTCAGGGGTATAGTCAATAGCGGAAGTCAGGACGATTTTATTTCTCAGCAGTAAAGTCCAAAGCAGAAGCCAAGAAGATTTTAAATTCTCAATTGTAGAGTCCACAGTGGAAGGCAAAGCGGCATAGAAATAATGTTAATCTGGTAGACGATTTAAAATGGTAATAACACTTTAGCATATTGTTACATTTTGTAACAATTTGTAAAAAAGCAGTACTTATTACGTGAAGTTAAAAGAAACTATTATAGATTGCTTTTGTACCCATTTCCATAATATTTGTTCACAGGCCCAGAAACATTACTTCAATTTAATCGCGAAACACTGTTTTTTACAGAGTTATACGTTTTGTTGAAAACTAAATAATAACATACAACCGTAAAAAGTTTACTATAAAAAACTTAATATGCATAAATTATGTGGCATATCAGTGGAGGTACTCGTTGGTAGAAATCAGTAATTTGGTATTGCATTCAAGACTTTATACTCATCCCAGATATGATAAGTTCGTTTATTTGCAATAAACTTCAACAGTTTGAAGATAATACTTCTGTTTCCTGGCTCGACATACATAAAATAAATACGGTACACTTACACTTTATATATTTTCTGACCCGGTTCCAAATAATTGAATAGCGTATGGTTGGTCTACCCAAGGCATGGTATTACACTCTATAAGCATTCTTTTAACTGGGAGCCAGTAGGAGTCTGCCATTGGTAAAATGTGAAAAGACGTGTTATCCTACTATGAAGAAGCGGGGGAATGCAAAGGCGATGGGAAACAAGAGTACGCTGAGAAAGCCCACCGGGCAACGGCAATGCCCGCAACGTTATATATTTTGGAAAAAAATTGTGATTTCAACCCTGTCAAGAATCTATGCTGGATCACATTGATGGGAGGCAAGCGCCCCAGCCAATGTGTCAACAGCGGTCCCAGCTCAGAATAAGTGTTGCCAGTAGAACATAAAAATGTTAATGGTAATTCGTGTTAAGTTTCACCTGAAAATTATTACCTCTTTCCAAACTAATTAAGACTCAAAATAGTTGTAAGTTAAATATAAAATTCAGTTTAATAAAGTGACGGATTAAAAAAAAAACTTTTTGACGACATATATGTTACTTCAAGGAACACTTAGATGGGATTAGACTTTAAACTTCAAACAGTTTAATAATGTACGTAAACGTAGATCTATGTTAAAAAATATTCCTGTTAAAATATACGAAAAAAACGTAAGACTAATATTTGTTTTGATTTGTTACTTTTATCAAGCTGTCATAGATAAATATGAAAACTGTAACATGAGAACATATAATTACACGCCAACACTTATAAAGCAGCTTCGTGTCGTTACATGTAATCTAAGCTCTATATAACTCAAAGACTTTTAAAATAAATTTTTCTGAAAGTCACCGTTACATTAATTCCCGAAAAATTAGTTCAGCTGACCATATAATAGTAGCAAATGAAGTGTCTGTAGGATATGAAACGCACGTAACAACACAAGCGAAAATACAATAAAGAATTCAACGTTGCCTGAAAACTTACAGCTGGATGAAAAATACACAGAATTAATTAAATTAGGTAGCTTTTTATTTGTTTAAAGTCTTCTTCTAAAACCATTGAGGTAGCAACAACACGTGTAATGAAATTTTAATTGAGAAAAAAAAAAACCTTTATTTACGCACAACTTTATTCCGGACTCATACAGAAAGGATCTCGAAAAGTGAGAAATTAAAAAACGCACCACAAATGTAGGTCATCCTCAATAAGTCTGTGAAGAGCGTAGTAATCACATTACCCGGGCACGCCGTAGCGCAAGATTTACATGACTTAGAAAGTTTTGTTAAGCAGCATACATAAGTAATACTAAGAGGACGCAGTTACTTGCCTACACGACCACAGGTCCGAATTTACGCTATTTTAGCTCCATATATACATTATAAAACACTCGTCGTTACAGTCTCTTTACTACGCGAAAGCTTCACTGGTAAGATGAGGAAATATAATTTTGCACTTTAATTTGTGCGCAAGTAACCGTAACAGAGTAAAAAAAAGTTTAAGTTATATTTTGCCACAAACATTTCTAATCATCAACGTCAATCTACTATGATTTAATACCTAACTTATATATGCTTTTAAACCAGTTACATTGTGAGAAGAAACTTATACAGATTTATAATTCCCGTTTTTCAGCCTGCAAAATTCTTACGGGCTGCTGTTGGGTCGAACGAACCAAAAGCATTAAAGAAGTATAACAGATCCATTAATAGGCTATGTGCAAATATTTGGTTCGTTTATTACAGACAATTTATTTGGTATTCAATACAACCAAAATCTGACATTAAAAATAAAGATTCCGTGCATAAAACCTGACAAAAAGTTATTTTTTATTTTTAGGCAGCAAATTTTCAGAAACGGTAAAATCCTAAAATATTTTAATATTTTCATAAATAATAAGTGGTAATTAGAAATAAAAATATGTTGAGTAAGAACCGTGATATTATAGAATTTTTTTTAAGTAAAAATTATTTTCAGATACCGTAAGCGGGGTATTATAAAAATACTTTCGCATATATGATAGCCCTGAATAAAAAATATTATGTGCGATAAATTCCGAATAGTAAATAATCACATGTCATTTATTTAATATTTATTCACTGTTGACAATTATGAAAAATAAAAAAAAAAGTATAGAGCTGTCCCAAAGTCACTACCTCATGTGTTCCAAGTCTTACAGTACTTGCTGATTAATAAAATTGCTACCAAAAACACTGAGGGTTGCATTATCATGGCACCAAAATATGTTTATGATTATTCTGATATGAAACAATATCGTGAAGTTTACCTTCAGGTAGGAATAGTCTAACAGTGCAAGTAGACTATTAACCTTAAATAATTATATACATATACACACATGTTAAGGTGTAAAATATTTTCAGAAGAAACAAGGACGAACCTGTGCAAACATATACAGAAATTTTTAGAAGATATAAAGACCAATTGTTTCTCTTGATCCGCAGTAGGCATGACTTGAGAAAAAAAAAGGTAACTCTTCTTGCGAGGAAACGGATATCGTTGAGTGAATGTTCCTACCTGAAACCCCATGGCGAAGAGTGTGTTTCTAGGGGAGCGATATTAGTCGCGACTCTACAGTCGGGAAGAATCTACAGGATTTTCATAACACTGGTAAGTAACCAGGTTATTCATTTCTTGTTTCTTGCACGCCACTGGCTGGAAACTTCCCTACACAAACCGGTCTGATGTCTCGACACACAACCCAGACTTGTGCGCAGTCTTTGCCAAGTAGTGGTCACCTTTGAACACAACTAAGCTTCGTCTCTGCAGTCAGAATTTGGCTCCATTAAAAACCTTCCGTCAAGCTCCTTTGTATAATATTGGTTAAATAAAACAGTAAACTACGAAATAAGGTAAGCTATTAAGTAAACTTTGCTCATGGCCTAAAATTTGTGTACTTATACTTTTTTCTACATATAATTCGCCGTTCACGCACAAAATGTAATTTTTATTGTAGTTACAAATGGTAAAACGTAAACGCAATCAATTGTACGGAAAACATTACTGAGGAAAATTACGATTATAATATACGACGTCTCTCTAATTTCTCGAAGTGTTTATGACAGTGAAATTGCCAACTATGGCATTTCTGTCAATGTTGAAGCTCTAACAGTCGAGGTTTGCCATACAAGGTGTGACAGAGAGACCGACCACGTACGCATATAGAACAGAGGGTGTGGTACATAATTCAACGTTGGAAGCATTAATCTATAACTGTAGGTTTCTTGAAGCCAATTTGTGAAAATTAAACAACAGCAATCCTAATTAGTTTTAGCCGACGTTTTAAACAAAATTGTTTACAGTGTTACGAACTTCTGAGGTACAATCTCTGACGCCGGAACAACATGCATTTAACTGCGGTGCGAGAGATCACGCGTAACGAATTAGTAATTGTGGAGAAATATTTACTCATAGAGACGGAAAATACCAATATCTAGGATTGTCATTGAGTATTTTATCCATATTGGCTTCGAAAAAAGCGTAGAAATAAATTGATGTTTACAGCGTTTATTTATCAACCACGCACTCTTAAGCACTGGGGACGAAAATTTCAGCGAAAATATTTTTACACCACTTAGTTTCAGTGCCTTACGTTCACATTTACAGCTTTACTTCATGTTTATTGGCTGTGTGAATTTTTTGAAAGTCACCTTCCATTTGACTGTGCCAGTCAGAACGACGTTACTGTGACATCACACGTCTGTAATTTTCGGATAGAAACCCAACACTCTAAAAACTTCCTGTCCCTTTTAATTGTTATTTTTTAAATATTTGTACTGCTTGCTTACATAATTTTACCTCTTATATGTCACAGTATTTCAAAATATTTGAACTGCAAACGTAGTACAGAGAAAGGGAGTCCTGTGCCAAGATTAAATGCGTTGATAATACGTATGCTGTGACAAAACTTGTGGTACGGATATAAACTATGGTGGCGAAAATTGAAGCATATTTTACGTTTGAGATTGCAGATACTAAATATTAATGGAAATGTTTTTTCTGCATTCTCACAAGTCAAGTTAAAGATTACATCCCGTTAAATAATTCCGATACGTCGTTTCCTAAGCACTGTCATGGCACAAATATGTAACTGTAAATCGGAAACCAAAGTTACAACGTGAATTAATAGCATCGATTGTGTCAGCAAATATTTCACCTTAAGGCCCGTGTCTATACCTGACTCGTTGCCACGGAGAGTATCTGAGAGTACAACGTTGAAATTAATTACCACTGAATGGTTAAATTTACAAAACAACTTTTTCATTGCAGTAAGTTTTAAACGGAGAATATGTTGAAGAAAAATGCTATATGAGAAAATTTTAAAATTTAAAATACCCGTATTCTTAAATAGAGTTTTAATACTTATATTTCACAAACTAACTACTACGAAATATTTTTAAAATAACTTGAGACGTGATATAAGAGTTTCTGTGGGTCGCACAGCAGCAGATACTTCTACAAAAACGAACGAAATGAAAAGCCTGATCTCATATCGCTTTTCCCGTTGAGACGTCTGGTTTGAACAGAAAAACCAATAATTTAATAAAAGGTACGAAAATGGAAACAATCATGTTTATGGCGGCCACCTACCTCACGCTTCAAATGCGTTGCAGTGTGTTCGTAAACCGGTTATTTCTACGATAATATTCCACGTGTGCCCATTGTGTCAACACTTGAGACAAGGTCAGAATTTCATTGTTAAGATACTATGCTTATTAAAAACACTGTTTCTAAGCCCTCCAGCATGGCTAAAAACGGCCGTTTCAGACTGCGTACTTCAAGAAGTACTAACCGGATGTATGTGAAACTCAGATCGCGATGTGCACTGAGCTTCGCTAAAAGTTCGGCGGAAACCTCGCACGCTATATCAGTGCTTGGCTCGTTGAGGCGATGCGACATTTGATGCGCGTTTCAAGGTCGCCCTTATGTCTCCGTCATTTCTGAGCCTCTATCGTGCAGGTAGGTGGCACCCATATATGCATTGGACGTTTATAATTCCTTTGAATACAGTTTAGTTTTGCTTTTGTACTTTCATTGGGCTTGGTCTTAACTTGAGCGTTTTCTATGTTATTGCGGGACACATTTGTAATTAGTCAAATGTCTTGAAAAGGTTTTAAAGTTACTATACATGTTTCATTACATTTCAATGTAATTTTAAAACTTACAAATTAATGACAGCCAACTCTCATTTACTCCATACTTTACATCGTTGAATATACGCTACCGGAAATAAACACTATTTATTAAACCATTAATCGGTAATACCGACTTCATACACCATCTTCACGAGTCAGTAAACTTACTTTACATACCATTAATGGATAAAAATTACGTATATTTTCCGAAGTCACATTATTCCCTAGTGCTGTATTCCTCTATTTTACAGAGAAAACTATGCATACGTTTGAAAATTACGAAAAGGACCTGACTACAAATACGATAAACTCAATTTTTCTGACAAGCTTAGTTAAAAACAGGAGTTCATAACTTCTGTACATATTTTGTCCTCTGTATTCGCTGCAAGGATGTCTTGAAATTGTATCTGCTAGGGATATTTTGACGTTTATAAAGCATAAAACTTAAACATTACGAAAATAATTTTCTCATATTTACATGTAAATTTATCAAAGAACCTTTACTTTATTCCTATAAATATCTTTATCAAGTTTCCCAATCGGCAAAGTATACTGTGAAATTGAAACAATTATTTCAGACAGAGAAGAAATTTCACTAGAATGTCAGACAATACAATTCTAGCGACTGAGAATTTGTGTTTTGATTATGTAAACTAACCACTGCTTCGTGTTAAGAGCGCAATAACAACCGAGAACTGGCAGGCATGCAAAAATATAATATGCATTGTGTTTAGTCACATTTTAACGCAATATGACATTTAAGATTTCTCCTTTATTCCACGAATTTTCAATTCACGAAACTGTTGGCTGGAAAATTTGTCAGGTGAATGAATCATCTTAATTATCTGAGAACATACAAACCTAGCTGTCGAAAAAATGCTTCCTTTATGGTTTTTAGTCTTAACATCATATTAAGCGACCAAAATCGTTATTACAAACTTAAACATGTTAAAAATTTTATGCTCCAATAGTTAAAAACGGCACTTTATATTATTTTTGTGTGCTGCCCTGGCATTAAGTATATTGTGTAATCCTGGGGGATAGCCTGAGTCGACCAGTGATGTTATGGGTTTTAGCAGGTATGTCGCAACTCCCGAGAGACGTCATTGGGATTCCCCGATGACGCCAATGCGTATACGTTATAACAACAGGCACGAGCGAGGTTTATTTTTAGACCTCTGGTCAATGTGTTGCATCACCGATTGACGTCAATAAAGGGGCCATATAAAATCCTCGGAACTGCGCAATATGAGTAAGTCTGGTGTCTTAGCGAGTCGTGAAGAGTCTGAAGTCTGAAGAGAATCAGTATAAGTTTGTAGTCAGCGAGTATGAAGTGAGAACCGAGAGTGGTGTGAGGTAGTGCCCTTAGGACGGTGTTGCCACTGGGGTGGCGGTGGACGTCGTGAGAAGTGACGGGCCGAGAGGAGACACTGACGTCGGCACAGAGATGACGAGGACCCAGCGTCTTGGGGGCGGTCACGACGGCATCGGGGCTGATGCAACATCGTCGGAACTGACAAGGTGTGGCATCAGGAGGATGGTAACATGGTGGCAGTTGTCGGTGTCGAGGCTGAGTAACATCAGCGCCCTGCAGAAGGGACAGACAACACTTAGGGTGTTGTGTCGACGCGGCTAAGCTGACGAGGTGCGGCGACTCGAGGATGGTAACGTGGCGGAGGGGTTCGGTGTCGAGGCTGAGTAGCATCAGCGCCCTGCAGAAGGGACAGACAACACTTGGGGTGTTGTGTCGACGCGACAGAGCTGATAAGGTGTGGCATCTCGAGGATGGCAACATGGTGGCAGTGGTCGGTGTCGAGGCTGAGTAGCATCAGCGCCCTGCAGAAGGGAGAGACAACACTTGGGGTGTTGTGTCGACGCGACAGAGATGACTAGGTGTGGCGCTCGAGGATGGCAACACGGTGGCAGTGGTCGGTGTCGAGGCTGAGTAGCATCAGCGCCCTGCAGAAGGGAGAGACAACACTTGGGGTGTCGTGTTGGCGCGACTGAGCTGACGTGGTGTGGCGTCTCGTGGATGGCAACACGGCGGCGGTGGTCGGCGGCATCGAGGCTGTGTGACGCCAGCGGGATGCAGGAAGGACGAACAACACTTGTGGTGTTGTGTTGGAGTGCTACAGAGGCGGTGAGCTGTGGATAACAACACTGACGGTATTTTGTCGAGGAGGTCAGTAACATGCTACTTGAGGAGACTGTCTACATTATGATTCAAGAGAAGGAGTACTTCGAGAGTTCGCTTTGTTGGACCTGCTCGGAGGAGGTGTTAAGCTTGTGCAGAGAGGCTGGTGAGGACATCTTGGTGGTGTCAGGAAGACTTCTTGGTGACGCTAAAGTCTACTGCGAGTCTACAGGCCCATACCTTCGGAGCAGTACTGGGTGAGACAAGAGGTCTTCTGCGGGTCGACAGGTGAAGAAGGAGGTGCGCGACAAGAGTAGAACCGAAGACCTCAAAAGTGAAGCCCATAGTGTACTCTGGGTGCTGCGCAGTGCAAGGTGACCCATCACCACTTCGGACTGTTAAGGTTGTACATTGTCACTATTTGGAAGATTGTTGATTGGATATAGCCTACGACTGAACTTTTATGTGATTTGTAGTCTTTGATTAATGGTAAATATACTTGTGCTTTAATTTTCAAAGTAAATTAACGTTTCTGCGGCACAATACTAATTGTGTGCATAACTAAGTGTGTTGTGAAAGTTATAGTTGATTGCTGTTTTGTGTATTTCGTAGCTTTGTGAGCTATTAAATCCAGCACTTAATTTAACTCTTTTATTTCTAATTAAAAGACCTATATCTCAAAGAGTTTTTGATAAACTTGTAACATTATGTTTCTTTGAGCGAATATTTTATTAAAGGGACAAATTTCTTGCACATAAATGAATGTACGAAATTGCGTAACAAATACTTCAGCAAACATTACTCAATCCGTAGGGACCAGATAAACTTGCGTTTTTTTTGGTACGAGGTAGAATTCATACGATTGTATTTTTGTGTCACTTTTCTTGACAATTTGCACCTGATGTTTCTGACACCCTCTGGAGATCACTGAGGCAATTATAAAGAAGCAACTAAATTAAGAGCTTGGTCAGCCAGCAACCAATGAGAAGTTATCTGAGTAAACACATGCATGCTTGGACATTCGACTAAGACTTCTGAATCACAGAACATTTTCGGTCGCCATAAATCCCTTAAAAAATTAGATTATAATGTTGGCAAAACTGTAATAATTCTAAACTCTAGAACCACCTTTAATTAGATTTTGCATACCGCCTTTCAATAACTTATTGAAACGTATATTACATTCTGTTCTATTTACGATACTGGTGTTTAAAATTCTACGCAATTAATAAATTATAAAATTTAAGCAACAAAAACCTGACGTAAAAGAATATTTCGAATTTTTTGTTTATTTTATAGCTAAGGTATTTATTTTGTATGTATATCACACAGAAAAAGTTAACTTCCTTCGTGTTTCGAACGGAAGAATTTCTGCTGCGTTGTGAAGTCTTTTACTTGTGTAGAATTAATACATGACTCGGTTTAGTCGAAAAAGCCGACCGAAAGTATGAAATAATTTAACTGCAGTATCTGTTTTAACTTTTAAATGTGTGGGCCCGAAAGCTAAACTTTCCCTCGAAATGTGCTGCCGAACATAGCAGCTCTTGTGGTAGGTCATGGCTGTAAGAGACGTTGTCAGAAAAACGCGTGGACGTAGGTAATTTTTTACCGCCGTGTCCAGATGCAGTGTTCTAAAAGTAATTATTTTCTAGCGTTAGCTTTTGCCTCTGCTGACGCAGTCCATCACTCGCACCTGGGACTGCTCATCGAGTTTTAAGTGAACATATGTAGTGTTAAAACTATATAACTGAAACGTACGTAACGAACTAATTAGAAACGGAAATACCCAAAACTTTCTCGTCTGTGTGGGCGCCGTAGTAATCTATTGTGATGCAAACTTTATAAAATATCGTCGGAAAAAAAAAGTTAAACGTCACGAAAGGTAGAGGTAAATTTCACGAATATATAATTATTTCGCATAAAATTTAAATGCTTAACAACGTTTCGAAATAACACTGATATTTTATTCGGAATAGAAGAAAACCCTTTAATGTAAATATTAGCTAGCGCAATGGCCTATCTCTTTCTGATTTAAACAATTAAATTTTTTGTGTTTTTTTGCAAGGAACGCGTTTCCGAATTATTTGGCGCCAATTAATAAACGAATTCATTAGATTTTTAAATTTTCTAATGATTTTCCGAGACGAATCACGGAAAATTAGGTAAAAGTTTAACGTAAATATTATTGAATTTTGGATGTGCTATTGTAAAAATTGTGTTCTTTAAATTTTTTCTGTGGCCGTACGACCAACCAATTTTTAATAATTGAATTACTAAACATTTTTTTTAGACAAATTCCGGAAAAAGTTTCAAATTTATATGGGATTTAATAAATGTTTGACATGTTAATCTGCAAATTATTCTGCGAATTTTGATGATAAAATTTTTACTTATCTTATTTGACAATATACTTTTTCACACCCTTCCTTTTTGAAGAAACAATCATAAATTCCTCGTAAAATATTTATTTTCGGACCTATGTTCATGTAACATTGTTTTTTTTTTTCGTGTTTTGTTTAAGGAACATATCCCTGAAATATTTAACACCAGTAAATATACATCTTGTATATCAAACAGTAAACACAACACAGGATTTCTCTCTTAGCGATGAGTGTACATATAATCCATTCATTTCGAAGGTTTCCCTTGAAATGGAAAATTTCAATTATGAGACATAAAAAAAACGAGAAAATTTTGTTTTAATTGGCGTGTAACGTATACAATAAAGTTTATTTTTACATATAAATTTACCTTATCTCTCCAATTGTTGCATATTCTGTACATAAATAAAATTGTGGGTTTTAAAAACGCTATGCGTAGACATACAACGTCATTATTTCAGACAATAAACAGGCAACTGAGGAAATAGTAGCTATAGGAAAGATAGAGGAGTGTGCAGTCAGGCCGACAAGTCGTTGAACCCGCGAAATTTCCGTCTTTTCTTCTTTGACACGATTTTCGATAAGTTCGAATGTTTTGCTATTTTAATCAATTTAGTATATTTGGAAGGCATTAACCGGTTACGTATGGCTAAACTTGACATTTTAATGCAAGTATTGAAGATTCGCATACCTATTTAAATAAATATGTGTGACTTAATCGAACGGAAACCATCTGCTTGTTAGAGGTTATGTAGATTTCTTCATTTACGGCTAGTAATATACTTTTATTGCTTTTGACCTACACTGATATTCTTTTGTGGTACTTAATTTTTTCTTCTATGATTTTGGAGTACTCGCCAAAGCAACCGAAGAAGTCGTCAGCATAGGCGAGGATGGTGTATTCCAACTGAATGGGTTGCAATCACTGTCGAAGTGGTTGCGATCACAGGCGATGGCCATGCCTTCGTAATCGAAGAGATAACCAACACAATATAAAAGGCTATCTTCGTGGCAGCCGAAGAGGACACACCTGACATTTTCATCGTCGTAAATACCAAATGTAGGCAAAGTTGTTGAACAACACGCGAGAACAACCCACCATCATTAATGAAGAATTCACTGACTTATTCGAAGTGTAGTACGTCTACGAACATCAGATCAAAGATAGGAAAACAAACTCACCCTATTCACTGGCTGAATGAGTCAGATACATTTCTTCTCATTTGCAGATTATTTGCAGCATATCGGCTTCAGCCTGAACTATTCTATCCCTCTCTTCCCCCTTGCGACAAATGTTTCCGATACTAATTTTCGATGCTGCTTTTGAGCTCATCTTTGTTTTGAAGATACAAATTCGATGTCTTCAACACTTTTCTACAATTTCCGTTTATACGCGACTCTTTTCAGTATAATTACACTAGATAAATTAATTTTAAATCAATTCGGTGATATTTGGCGGACACAATTTTGCACCAATTTGTTTATATGCGTTACATGCTCATCTGCGGTTCTTCATTATGTCTATTGGCAGCGTGTTATTGTGCGAGAGTCGTCGCTCATTTGACTGTGTCACTGAGACTAAGGTTACTGCGACACCACATGTCTGTTGTATGCAGGTAGATTCCCCCCCCCCCAAGACGCTAAGTGATAAAATATACCATTACTAACGATGAAACAGACATGCAGATGTGCACGGAAGTTATTGGAACTAAAATGGAACATTTATTTTACATCGAAAATCAGTGGCTTCAATTATAACCTTCATGATTTTCCAACTCCTCAATAAGTTGCTTACTAAATTTTCTTTTATACTCATCACGGATTAACAAATAATTTTTGATACAATTTGGCGGTTTTATCGCAGTTTAAGTTCGTAGTTTAGGGAAGCCGGTATATTCAATACGTAACTATTATTACTCGTCATATCCACAGCATTGTACAGAAGTTTCTTAAATAGCATCACACATTTGAACATAGATATTATCCGCAGCACTATAGTACTTGAACTCACACTCACATCGTATTACATCCCAGATTATTCAGCCCAGCTATTCTTATTCGTAAATGTCTTACTTTCTCTCATGTCTCCAAGCACCGCAATTTTAAAAGAGAATCTTGTAACAATATCGGTATGGACATCTTGACGTCGACGGCCAATTATTTGGGCTGTGTATATTGTACACATGTTAGAAGTTGCTGGTGATGCTGAAATTCCAATTTTTACCCAATGTGACATTACAAATTTGACACGCCACGAAACCTTTCTACATAGTAGGAAGAACATCTTTAACTTTGGTTTTTTTAAAATGAAGTTTTAAATGGTCAGCACGTGAAAACACTCGATAACACTCATCACGCCGATACACCATACTAGATGAGTTCATCTCGTCCAATGCCTCGTTGCAACGTCTGTCCGAGGTATTCACTGATAGTTTTGAATAAATTTGCTCCGATATGTGCCAAAACGTTGTCACAAAACGGTCGTCATTTCATCAAATAACGATTGATAGGCAAAGGAATAAGACCTTTACAAGCACTAAGAGGTCAGTGTTGTGGTTAATGTTTTTAATCTGAACATGACACGATTTAATTTCTCAATAGATCCCGCTTCATGCTGTCGAACATTTTTGCGCTTCGAAAGAATCTTCTTTGTGTTTGAAAACGAGAAACTTCCGAGAACGTTAATCGTATTCACAAGAAGAGGTAATGTCTTAAAAATATTCTTGCAATGGCGTTAAATTATTTAATGGAATATTATGGACTTACACCAACGTAGTATAGTGTCTTCCCAAAAAACTAACAGTGAGAAAAGAAAACAATAATGGAAAACAAGCCTACTTGGTTATAGTGAAAACAAACTTCTTCACTGTCCAAATAACAAATGAACAACCACTAGATTTCTTTTTATACTTACAATATTTTATGTTTTACCGATGTATTATGTAGCTTTAAACAAGACATCACACGTCCCATCACACATTCATGCACACGACTTGAAACAATTTCTTCTAACACACGCCTGCTATATCAACGTCTCATCTCGAACTATATATGTCCAAATATAGCTCGCATATAGCCTACCACTATGTGTATATATGCATCTGAATGTGATACTGTGCACCTGAGGTAGAAGAGTTAGGGCTTTGACTACGAAGCTTGCAGCTGCTTAGCTTAAGGGCATTGGTGCATGTAAAACAGAGGATATTTAAACTGCACGTTGTTACTTTTAGAGTGGCCAATGTGCTTGCCTGCATATATTTATGTGTCCTGACAACAACTCTGGTAGTTGCAACGAAATTTATGAGGCGTTTCTGAAAACTTTAGAAGTTGACGCACACTTTCAGCATGCTGGTTCGTGAACATGTGATTTACGTCATATCATAATAAGTAAGGAAGATAATGAAAATAAAAGCTTTACTTTATGACGTGAAGAACTATTACTAGTCTAATAATTAGACTAATCAGTAGCAGCCTTTAATGAAATCTTGTTTTCTATCAAATTGAAAAAATTCTGTACATAAAATCGTTTCACCTTAGGCAACTACTGGTCGGTCAAATTAATAATATAATTACTTCAAATCATTAAACAAAGCAAATGATTTTATTTTCTTCCTCACTTATATCAAACACATAAGCACATGATTACGAGCCGGTGTTCTGAAAGTGTGCGCAAACATAAAAATTGATGGCAAACGCCTCATGGATGCGGGGCCGCGGTGGTCCAGGAGTCAAACCTCTCGCTTCCCACCAAGTCGATCCGGGTTCGATTCCTGGTAGGGTCAGTCCCCGAATTTTCGGTCGCCGAGTTTACTTGGGGATCTCCCTTTTCCTCCGCCCTTCCATTCCGGCGCCGCTCCATACTCCCCTCATGTCACCCCTCACCAGCGCTTAAGACCTCGATGTTACGCGGTGACCAAAATCTCTCACTCACTCACTCATAGATGCAGCCGAAACTACCAATATTGTTGTTAGGACGATACACTTCATGCAGGTAACCTAAAGTGTCCACTCTAATTGGCCCCATGTGCAGTTTAACAATGTTTTTTGTTTCTATGCAGCAATGCCCTTTAATTACATGTACTGCAATGTTAATGAAATATTCAGCCCATAAATTATAAATAAATGTCTCCCAAACCAAATAATTTTATCCGTTTCTAATTTCTATAGCGAATTGTGAATTTGAAGTCGTGTTTTAGATATTAATTATCTGTAGGCCAATATAGGTATAAATGAACGCATGTCGCTTACGCGTTCCCAAAACATTCTACCGATTGCTACGAAACTTTGGTTAGTTGTCGGACGTTCGTGTACCCGCGATGGTTTCCAACAAAAAAGTCCATATATATTTATGGTGGAGGGGGGGGAAGGGGGGTGGCAATCGGGTAGTGTGGCAGGATGATACAAACAAAAATGTAGTGAAAAAATATTTCTTAAACTGTCATTAATTAGCCGAAACATAATTTTGCACAATTTAGAACCCACCCCATTTTTTTCCTGAAAATGTTTTTTAGAAAATTAACGCAAATTTTTTATTACAATTTATAACATTTAGTACTATTTTCAGAATTAATATTATTACTTACTTTGAAGCAGCAAACATTTTTATCCAAAAATTTTAGTAAAATAATTTAAAAAAAAAATATATTTTTTTTATTTTATGCATTTTTAAAGTTTTTGAAAGTATACTGAGAATATAAATACATTGTTTTACATATCACTTTAGATAGTTTGGGAGTACTTAAACTGACATTTGCACGTCTCAAAATATATATCAAATTGAAATCACGCGAACCAAGTCACGGGCAATATCTATTTAAACATAAAATTTTACAAGGATTTTCTATGTGGCTGGTTTATTTATAGTTTTCACATAGAAACATTTTGTGTAGATATCAATATTTTTAATCCACTGAACTATCCCTTACATTCGCTTCCTATGTAAACTACACAGCTATACGTTTGGCAGGCAAAATATCATAATGTGGATCTCTAGCTAGGCTGTGTTTGCGTGTGTGAGGTGTAACGTCGATGGAGCGCTATGCATACAGCTAACCTGCTCATGAAACGAAGTATAAGATCTATGTGCAAGCCACTCAACTGGCGTACAGTGTTTTACTATTATATTTACATGACATAAAGGTGGCCGCCTGGCCAGGCCATCTGAGCGGTGAGCAGAGCTTCGACCGTAACAATGTTACTCGAAAACTGCTCAGCGTACGTTGAAGGTGCCCGCACACTCAGGCGCGGCGGCGCGGCAGCAAGGAGAGCCTTCACACTTGGGCGCGTCAGGGCTCGCTGCGCCCCACCGCTCTTCGCCCAAGTGTGCGGGGATCTACTTATTTGCATGTAACTGAACTACGGGGGAAAAGTCTCTACGCTCCGCCGCGCCCAAGTATGCGGGCATCTAAGATGTCTACTTAGGAATAACATTCGAAAAATGATACAGACGTGTATACCTATTCCAGGTCCTACATGTACCGTCAAGTGGCGTTACTTTGTGGCAGTAGGAGTGACTTTGTGTCACTCAAAATGTTCCATTTGTTTGTTATTTGAATAATAAATAAGTAAGTCTAATTAAGTATTATAACAACATAGTTAAAACTTTCATTTAAATATTTTTTTTTACTAAATAACTACCAAATAAACAATTTAAGTGGCACAAGTCACCCAAGGCTGGCACAAAGTTTATTTTCGTCCTGACGAGAATGGGAGGCTTTATGGTATTTTTAGGTATCAAAAACTTTGCGCAAAATTTTTTAAAGGTATATGCGTGTACAATACACACTAATCTTTAATATTACGTCATAAAACTATAGGCTCATCGCTGAATGTCTCACACAGACGAGTTGTCGGCGAAAAGACTGCACGCCAGATCACTGACATGTGCATCTCTCATACAACGCAGAAACATACGCTGTAAATAATTTTCCGTGTCGCAAATTAAGACCTGTTGGTGTGCGCAGCTTCACTGGCTCGTGTCACGAGACTTTGCGATTGATTTTTGGCACGATGTATCAAACAAATGTGAGTTCGTGATTTTTTCTCAGTTTGTCATTGATTTATTTGACACCTCCTTGAGGGCGCATAGGAATTAATAAAGACATATCTAGTCGCAGGCTCTGTGATGTGGCATCACTGTGTATTTGTATTCCCTGAAATGATGGACCGTTTCTAAATTACAGTAGATGCATATTTGAACCAGGAGATCTTGAAAAGATAGGCCTGGCAGAAAGTGTTGTTTTCCAATTAGCATCACCCAGAGCACACGTGCAGCTTAATAATGTCCAAGAGGGTAAAATTCATAATTTTATATTTTTATGGTATTGTCTATTTTTAGTAGACTTTATTTGAGATTAAATTTTCCTCTTACAAAAATAATTAGCCCAGTCAGTTTTCCCATAGGAATTTCAAGGTAAGAAATTGCATGTTTTTACTTCAAACACCCCCGAAAACCACTGATCGTAATGAAACGGAATAAATCACTGTGACACTATATGTTACGGGCTACGGCTTGAAGCATATAAAACTCCACTACAAAATATATTTATATTTTTTAAAATATTGTAAATAGTTGGAGACCAGAGGAATTCGCGGGATCACTGACAAGTAGGCTAGCCTCCAAGAATATTTGTGAAGTCGTGCAGACAGCAGCTGTTTATTAGCTACTCGCTGACAGTGAAATAGGCCTGTATTCAGTTATAGGCCATTCGGAATAAAGTGAGCACTAAAGATTTAACCTTTGAAAAAAAATCATTAGCCGTTACTGCATATTAGTCAACATTCATTGCATGTAGTTCCGTGTATTTTCTTATTTGAATACAGCATTAGTGAAAGATCATAATATGTAATCGACCTCTCTGTATGCCATTCGCTTTAAAATATTTATTTACGCTCTTGTTGACATACCTACTGACTGTGTAATTTTACTTGATCAGCGCCATCACAATGTGATGCAACCGCCCGCTGAATTCAAAACAGCCGTTGGCACACTGCCGCCACAGAATATTTAGGAATACAGAAGTGAAATAGTCGGTAGGCCAGCGAACTCAGTCACACACGCCAGCAAAATGGCTTCCCTGGCCAGCAACATGGCGGAAACACCTACTGCCAATTAGCGCGAGGCAGCTGCTCTGATAATCGGCAGCCAGGACAATAGGAAACCTGCAGTAACATGCAGGAACCAAACATACACGGGGCTAGCATCAACAGTCTCGGGCAGCCAATAAGCGGCGAAGTTCGCCAATATCAAACAAGCCGCCACGTCATTTCACGTCTGTATTACTATTTAGTCTGTGCTGCCGCTAACGCTCGCGCCACCAGACGTAGTTCAAAATCACTCCAGGTGGCATCAGAGTTAGGTTTTCGCCGCTTTGGCTTCGCTTCGCTCGCTTAAAAGCGAGTTGAGTGAGGATTGTATTTGTCCGTTGTGTAATAAAAATGGGTTTCTGATGAACACATTCATAAATAGTTACTTCTAATACTTATGAATATCATTGTTAGATTGTTATGATAAACGATCACCAGCCTGAGCATGTGGAAATAGAAATAAAATTTTTTTTCTGTTCCACACACGAAGAAAATATGTTTTTTTATTGTTTTTGTAAATTGCGTCGTCGTCGATCATGGCAGCATGCTGAACGGAACTTGAATTCTTGAATTGCATGTGCCGTGTGTGTTTATAGTGATGGCATTGAATTACAAATTTATATACTACGCGTGCATTTACGAGATGAGTAACGGCAACAGGGCGTGTCGTAACCAATTAAAGTCGATGAAGAGAAAACAGTCTAGCAGGTATTTATAACTAATATTTAGAGATGATGGTATATCGCGAAAATGTTTTGTGTCAACATAGCCTTGAAAACACTGACACAACGTAGCTGTCTATAGACCAATAACGTGCATCAAATATTAAAATAGCGGTATTCTTATTGGCTTAGTCAAATAGGGCAGTAGCTTCACGTACAAGGAAAAGCCAGTAATATTTTGATAAGCTGAACGTACGTTGAAGCCTAGCAAATAGTCAAGATTTCCCGCGATAAACCATCATCTCTACTAATATTACTATTGACGCAGATGTACAGCGCCCGTTCAGTTAATGAATTACAGATAACATTTATCGGAGCAATGTGATGTAAATGTAAACATTGTACGAGCCTATGTAAATAAAATCATATGGCAATGTTTAGGTTTACATGCAGCGGAAAGATATAAACTGGCGGAAAATATAAAAAAAATCAGGGCTTTTTTTTAGTGCTCACTTTATCCCGAATCACTTAACAGTTTAATTGTTGTTCAGCTTCTTCCAGGAAGTACCGAGTAAGTCAACGGCCAATTGTGAATTTGATATACACCTATAGTTGCTGGAACTCTAGATTGCTCTTAAAAGAAAACGTGCAATTTTCAGCAGCAGAAAAAATTTCCAGTTTCAGAAATTTTTAAATTAACTTTTTCTGCAATGAGTGTTTATATACATCGAGCTGTCGCTTGTGACACGTAGTTTCACAGCAAGATATTTCATTTCTACATGTTTAATGGATTTCGAATGTTTGTTATGTAAAACATGCAAATTTTGATTAGTTCAGCTAATTTATTTTGTAAGACGAAAATATACTACAAAGTAAACTAACACTACTTCATAGAAAAATAAAATTACGATTTTTTCCCCACTTGAACACTCTAAATGAATGTTGCGGAGGTCCATCCGATCTTCGCATCGCACATGATCCTGGGGCAGGGCAGGTGCTGTCAGGTTGTGAAATGCGACGTACTAAACCCAATACAGACTACGTGCCTGTTAAGGGGCGTGAAAGACTTAACACGAAGCAACACAGCTTGCCCTTGGCTGGACTTCAAATTTCAACATTATCTTGTAAACCCCCCAAAAATTACACTACTGATTACTTATCAATTTTTCTTATATTCTAATTGTGTAGCTGTACTAATGCCATATGCTAAAATAAATAAATGAACTGTGTCAGCGAGTAGCCAATGGCAAGCTCTGAATGAGAAACTCATACATTCTTGGATGCTAGTCCATACGTCAATTGACCCACCAAATGATCCGATATCTAGCTATGTCAAGTTAACGTATCGTAGTTTGCATTTCATCGGTGCCTAGCCAGCTTGAAGAGAGCTCGTATCTTGAAAGAGAGGGAAGGCTCTTGCCTTTGCAAAGTTGATTGATCCAAGAGCACTTCGGTTCTCCCCCTCTGGTGTCGGAGTGACGGTGTTATGTAGACGTCAAGACCTGTGAAGGGCGACTAACAATGTTTAACCTCAAGAAACCGGCGATAAACGAATTCTCTTCGTATTACATTGCTTAAGGGGGTGGTTCACATAAACTCATATTGTTTTACCATTTTTATATTTGTACGAGATATGGTTTATTTTGTAGACATATATTATATATATATTATTTACAGTGATGAAATGTTTTGGCTTTCATTGTTTTCTTTATAATTGCATGTAAAAGTACAAATTTAAATTAAATGATTTTTTTTTGCATTGAGGGAAAACAAACTGATTTACCGAAGTGAAATAACTCACACTAAATAACGACATTTTAGGTTTGTGTGTAAAATAAAAATGTAATAATTTTTATAATTAAAAATGAAAATTGAAATGTTTACATTTAAATTAAAAAACCAGCAGTTTTTGAAAGAACAAACATTTTTATCTCATTATTATGTAAGAGACATTGAAGCCTATGTCGTTGTTATTTAGTATGAATTAAATTCGGTTAGTCTGTTGGTTTTCCTTTAATGCGCAAAATCATTTTCACGCAAATTTGGACTTTGACATGCCATTATAAAAATACGAAAATATTATAAAAGTAAAAAAAAAAATTTCATTGCAGTAAATAAAGCCGCTATGTACACGCATATAAATCAAACCATCCGTGTCTGGTACAATTATAAAAATAGTTTTTTAAAAAATCGTCGACCGTTCCCATAGGCTATACGAAGTAATTTAAACTGTATCAAGTATATTTTAACTCGTATTTATTACACAGTATAAAATATTTTCGTGTAGTATTTTTTATGTTATTTTTATTCCTGATAGCCGGTGAAAGTCGATGATTTACTCTTTGTATTTCTTAATTACAGCAAAAATCTAGACACCCACTTAAATTAGATATCGACCGTATATCGAACCTTTAAAACATTTCCCTTGGAATAACGCAACATTTTACTCTATCAAATATTTTTTTAACATGAACTATGACTGAGGAACACTGTCGCAGTTACATTTTCGCTAAAATTTCTACCATTAAAGCAGGTTGGCAGTAATATTCACGATAAGGTTGGTTGTAGATAATTTTCGACAAACTTCTTGTTTAAAAAAATGTATTGTTTACAATGTTCATCAATTATATAATTTAAGAACAATATTTAGAAACGCAAAAGATGCGCTGCCAAGAGTTTTATATGGAAAGGAAAATTTCCATTTCGGGAAGTTAAAAACTTCAATGTAATAAGTATCTTTACTGTAAAAGATGTTTAACTGTGAAGTTACAAGACATTACTAGGGAAAACATTACATTGTTTTATTTTATGTCAATTTCGCATTTAAAAGTTTAAATTAGGATGTTCTTATCTTTGTTAACAATATTAACGGTTCATAAAAACGCATATTTAACCAGATATTCGTGTTATCTTAACATAACTTTTCGATAGCTATATGTTATTGAGTACAAGCATTTAGCGAAGTATTACGCTGATTAACGTAACCAATAAGAAACACTGCTGGCCTAATCTGTTTTCAGGATTTAAAATTATCCAAGAACAAATTTTGGAAATTTTAAACAATATCGGTTTCCTTCAATCGGTACATTTAAATATTACATTCTAAGAGAAAATAATTAAGGTTTTTCAAACAAATACAGAGTTATAGGTGATTTTTTATTTTGTGATTAAAAATTAATTTTGAGGTTGGACGGTGTATTAACAGGCGTTTAGTTGTGATTTCGGTTTTATCACTTTTCACCACGTAATCTTGATCGTAGTCATCAAGTTCTAATAAGAATACCCAATATCGTTCGTTGAAATGTTTTTTTACAGATTTAATACTGTAAAAGATACGCAAAATTAAACTAAACCTTACAATTCTAAAATTGCAACCATATTTAAACGTAATGTTATACATAGGGACCCCTGTTTTTCGCGAAAAGAATTTTGCCCCACTTTGTTTCAGTGTCTTACGTACACATCTGCAGTTCTGCTTCATGGCTAATGGCAACGCGTCTATAACGAAGAGTCGTATATCATTTTACTGAGCCAATAAGAATAACTTTCCTGCAACACTACACGTCTGTGATTTTCCTGTAGATTTCCAAGGCTTGTGAGGGTTAAAATATCCAATCACTGACCACGAAATAGAACTGCAGGTGTGCACGTAAGGCACTGAAACAAAGTGGGGCAAAATTCTTTTCGCGAAAATCAGGGGTCCCTAGTTATACAGTATGCTTGGTAATTATAGGTACAAACGAAAGGGGTGTGTATATGATGATGAAACCAGCAAATAATGCTAATAAGCATAGTTCTGGAAACCAATGGTTTTCCCAATATGACACTTTACATGTTATGGCAGGAACACTATAATTAAGAGGTACGTGAATTTCGCAAATACATTCCAGGTCAGGTTGAAGGCCAAAAATATATACTTCATAATCACGTGTGTGATTAGCTGGCGGCTGTCACGAAACGCATTTGACAACCGCAAGCCAATAGTAAATAAGGAAATAATTCTTAGAGCTATCGCGTGCTACTCGCTTGTAATGTTGTAAGCCAATGAATAATCGACTGTATCCAGAGCGTGTACAAGACTGAGAAATCTAGGCTACTGCCAGATGAATCCGCGAAATTGACGTACCTCTAACTAAAATACTAGTGTTCTCGAGGATCAAAACGTCAAAATGCTGCACATGTGGACGAAGACATTACAACAGGTGTTCAAAGTGGGCGCCGTTCATGTGAGGGCAACGATACCCGTACACGTTAAAAAATTTCAGGTGTGTTCCGAATGTAGTGGCAACCATCCACAATGCGTTCCTATAGTTCGTGGACGCTATCAACAGGGCTGGTATACACCAAAGCTTTTAAATATCCCCACACAAAAAAAAAACAGTGTTACAACATTACCATGTTTGTACGTGTCCATACATTGAAAGGAAAAACCTTCGTTTTCTGGAAATATGTTTATTAGCATTGTTTGCTTGCATCATCGTCCTCGACTCACCCCTTTCATTTGTACTTATAATTACCAAACAACTTGTAGACATTTCGTGATTACTTCACAGCATATACGTTTGCTTCAAAATTCATTATTATTTCTGTGGTAAATTAAGCTCATATAGTGTACTGCAAGTACAATTGTAGTTTTTTTAAAGCTCACAAGCGTAATTTTTGAAAAATAACTATTTATATAACGCAGGATGTTTCTTTAATGCATGGACATAATCCACGGACATTTCCCATACGAAAACATGCGACGATAACATATATACGAATTACCAACATTAGGGCATTAGACCTTTTTAAAGAATAACAAATGAGTTAGTGATATCGGAAGTGTAAAATAACATTAAAATCTGGTAAACGATTAAATGATCACAGTAATATGCGTTGTGTAATGTTTAGCACTAACAAAAAGATCTTTGGGGACAGTTACAGGTTACAATTTTAATATTGCGCAGTTAAAGTGTTTACAGGTAGTTTACCAACAATATGTCCAATATTAACGAGAAGCACGTAAATTAAGTATTAAGGGCAAGAAAAATGTAAAATATAATTGTTTTATAATTTTTATGTTTGTAAGAAAAATTGTTTGTTTCTTAGACATACATTGTGACAATTTTTTTTATTGTAACTACACTTTTTTAGCTATCAGAGTTTTTGTGTAACGGCATGTCAAAACTCAAACATGCAGAAAACGGGTTTATGCTAGAAAGGAAAATCAGTTGACTTAACGCAATGAAATAATTCATACTGCGGAAAAGTGATACCGGCTACACCAAAACGTCCAAAAATACCGCATTGATTTTTTTTTGTTTTCTAAAAAAATATGAATTTGAAATAGTAAATTAATTGTCTGAAAATTTTTAGAACTACTATTTATACAATATATATTTATTTATTGAATGCGGTCTTTATACATGTCTTCGTGTACCCAGAGACAAGACTCGTCCGTGCAAATTGTTTCATTCATTACATAAAAAAGTTACATCGTATGTCTTTAAAACATACGACATCTCGTGAAAACATGAACTCCCCATTTACAAAAGTCCTGTATCATTCTTGCCCTAACCACAACCATTTTTGTGGTACGGACGCTGATGGTAAACAACCAGGAATTACCGTGACCTGGTTTGTAGGCAACTCGCAGTTCATCTCATCTGAGAATAGCGGGCATCGTGTATCAGTGTGGTGTGTAACACAAGAAAGAACAATAAGACGTTAGTGTGTTAAGAAAGAAACTAATTGTGTGAGGTTGGCATGGATTCCAGTATGTTTTCGTTATGACTTCTCCTGCAGAGTAAGTTCATTGTACTTAAGAAACACCTAATGTATGAGCCAATGCACGTGAAAGTGAAATGATCATGGCAGCCCAGAAAAGGCGAGAAACGAAATTGTTATTCATAAAGCACCACACTAAACTATGCCAACAGAACTGTCAGGTAAGTACACTCGTTTGAGGTTGCACCATATAATGTGTACAATAAGAAAACTGTTAACTTCTGATTTCGTTATGTTATAGAAATATATTAGAAAATAATTTTGTATTAGGCGACAATATCACCAGAAGTAGTATTTACGTATTGAACAGCACTGAGTGCAAGTAAATAAAAATAATATTTATTGCCGAGCATTATTAAAAAGTTCAGTTGGGCAGTAAAAACTGTATAATTTTAGTATGTTTACCGCCACAATGAGACCGATGTAATACGTATGTATGTATGTATATATATATATATATACGTGTGTGTGTGTATATATATACAGGATGTTCCTTAAATAGGGGGACAAACTCCGCTTGCGTGTTCCTCACGAAAAACTATGACGAAAACATATTTTGCACTTTTCACCTAAACGCAATATTAAGGGAGTAATGGGCCTCTGAACATCGAATATTAAAACAGTATTTTCCCAAAATATCGGAAACTAATTGACATAAATCTACAATATTTTCAGCATTGCTTAATGCTACTGGGATCTGCAAATCAACAGCGAATGTTGGTTGATACCTTACGCCATTATGAAAATGGCAGGGGTGGCTACCCTCTAATTGCATATAACTTTTATACCGTCCGAATTTTCGAACATCTGAAGATGGTTTATTGAGTAATGTTACCTGTCTAACAAAAAATGTCATCTTGTTGCAATAGTCTAGGACTCATAGTTTTCTTTCAAATAACAAATGAAGCTACAGCGATAGAGTTCCCGATACAATGGTATCATGAGTAGTAGATACCAACAGGTATCATTTACTAGTAAAGGTAATTAATTGTAGGGTTAAAACTTCAGGCATTAATTTTTGTTTGTCATGTTTGGCACAATTCCCGATCCGCAAAGAATAAGCTAACAAAATTATGCACCTCTTTGTTTTTAATGTACGAATAAGGTGTCGTAATTTTGTATAATACGTAATTTTCATATGGTTTGTGTAACTGACACAAACGTACAGACTGTGTGATGTGAAACACTAAATAATACCTAATTTTGGAAAATTAAGGGTTGCAAAACCTATGCTGCTGAATGTACTGGTAGTCGATAAGCATTGATGTATGTGGCAATCGATAAGAAGCACATAAAAATTACCGCACATGACTCATTTTTCCTGCCCTCATGGGGGGGGGGGGAGCTCGAAAAGGTTAGCATCTAATGTAAGGTATTACAACAGTAAGGTTACATGTTTATTCCTTGGCATTTCTGTGACACACGGCACAGTCATCAATGCTTGATACAATGCTGGTAAGTGATGTAGGCAAACATTACATGAAATGTTGAAAATGACCACCCCGCGAATCTGTACATACACGAACACGTCTCATCATGAATCTGCGAACACGTCCAAAATGCCTGGTTGACCACGAACTGTTTCACATGCTTCAAAATTTGAAAACAAAAAAGTGCATAACTTTGTTAGGTATTTCTTTGCGGATTGGAAACTGAGCCATACATGGAAAACAAAAATTAATGCCTGAAATTTTCATATTACAATTAAGACTCTTTACTAGTAAATTATACTTGTTGGTGTCTACAGATTCAGAACATTTTAAACAAAAAACACATTAATTTTTCTTTCTCGAATAAAGTGTAATGTACAAAAAAAGACGGCTTTCTGGTAAACTTGTACTGTAAAATTCATTTTGTGGAATAAAACAAAACATTTGGATATTTGCGTTTTAAAGGTTTCAGTGAAGTTTCTACCTATCCCTTTTCATGTGATGGGTTTCCATCCAAAACCACCTTGTTTTTGCATACCGTTATTTAAGAATGCTCCTAAGTCCTGTGTTTTGCACCTAAGATACACAGCATACAGCATAGGTAATAGTGCGTTTATGTGTTTATTTTGTTGTGTTACTTTAATTGTTGATGGTGCACATGCAACGTTACCTACATGTTTCTAACTCACGATACCATTGTTTCGGATACTCTATCGCTGTAGCTTTATTTGTGATTTGAAAGAAAACTATGAGTCCTAGACTATTGCAACAAGAGGACCTTTTTTGGTAGACAGGTAACATTACTCAATAAACCGTCTTCAGATGTTCGAAAATCCGGACGGTGAAAAAGTTATACGCAATTAGAGGGTAGCCACCCCTGCTATTTTCATAATGGCGGAAGGTTTCAACCAGCATTTTCTGTTGGTTTGCAGATCCCAATAGCATTAAGCAATGCTGAAAATATTGTATTTTTATGTCAATTAGTTTTCGATATTTTGGGGAAATACTGTTTTAAAATTCGATGTTCAGAGGCCCATTACTCCCTTAACATTGCGTTTAGGTGAAAAATGCAAAATATGTTTTCGTCACAGTTTTTCGTGAGGAACACGTATGCGGAGTTTGTGCCTCTATTTAAGAAACATGCTGTATATATATATATATATATATATATATATATATATATATATATATATATATATATATATATATATATATATATATATATGTGTGTGTGTGTGTTTTGTAATTTAATTTTAAAATTTAAGAATAATATTTTCCGTCAAAAATATTTTCACAATTCTTTTTCATTATATTAATTACATTAATGAATGATCTGCTGGTCACGTACTTAAAAAAAGTCCAATGTTCGCCAAAGCTAATAAAAAAATTCGCGCTTAAACTGTTTAATTTATAGATTTTGTGTCGTATGTTATAAGAAGTTATGTTATACTATATTATGATAAGACATGCAGTTTTAGCACTCGTTGACGGCGAAAATTACGAAACAACTAATCCAGGATGGCTGAACTCACATGTAAGTTATTCCTCTATCTAACTCCTGACTTCAAGAGGAATCCACGAATCCATACACGACAAACAAGTTACATAGTATCCTCTACTACGGTGAACTATGTATAGTGGCTGCCGGTGTATTTTTGTTCGCACGTGTTAGTATTCAAACAAGAGCTTAATATGCTCTCAACTGAACGGCGCGTGACAGTATATCACGGACGACGTGGGCGTTACGATGTTTAACAAAGCACGCGACTGCTCCTGATACTTATCAAACAACACCACCGTTATTTATGAGCGTTAATCACAAGCTACTGCTGGCCAGGTCATGGCCTACGTTTACCAATCGCGTTCCCTGTAAGAAAAAATAATCCCTTTGAAGTAGCTGAAAAACCAAAACAAGCTGGAATGGATTTGATTTTAGATATGCCGTGATTTTATAGACGGATTAATAAATTTTGTTTTAGACTTTAACATACAAATAGTTCCTTGAAAGAATTTTAAAAAAATGTTTACCACGTACATATTGGGAAACTGGTATACCGCGCTAATTACTGAGTGTTTGTGCTAGGCTTCAAGAGAATAAGTTCATATCTGACATACTTCTTCCGTTGCTGGCGTGTACTCGTTATACGCCGATTTATAGAGACCTGGACATTTCCAGTATACTTTTGGGCACGCCAGATTACAAACAACTGTATGTTCGTGTCGGTTTTATAATAGGGCATTAACTTACATGACACCTCACGGAAGACGCTGAGCAAATAATAACGTAGCAGCTACATGCATGGCCATTTATGTGGATGGTATTCCTGCGTTAGCCGATAAGAGGCTGTTGTCTGTTTCAACTAACATATATTCTTGGAAGCTGGTCTTAAGAGTCCAGCGAAAGTAAGAATGTTTCCGGTCTCTACTGATATATCGCTGGGATAGTTGACGGTTTGCCAAGCTTCAACATAATACGTCGAGACAGGAAAATTTCACAAATTCAATGACCTGCCTGTTAGAATCAACTATCCTATGCATGCTCAAGCCCCGACCATTAGTCCATTAGCTGCTACTCAGTGGAACAGCAGTCAATGAACAAATAGACGAGGCTTGATTATGCATAGTACAATGGATTCTAGCATGCGGGTCATTGATTCCTCGAAATTTCCCTGTCCCTAATAATAAGTAGAGCCACGATTTTATGGTGAAAAGATTTTTGCAACATTTGGTTTCGATGCGTCATGTGCATACCTGCAGCTCTGCTACATCGTCTGTGGTTGGATGATTATACTCTCATTCGCCTTGGCAAATTATAGACGTACAGACTCACAATAATCTTATTCTGATTGGTGCAGTAAAATGAGAAACGTGTCTGAACAAAGACACGCTGCCAATAACCTTGAAACAGAACTGCCGATGTGCACGAGAGACACTGAAACAAAGTGGGGCAAAAATCTTTTCGCGACAAAATCGTGGCCCTAATAATAAGTTCATAGCTGAAATTCTATTTTTGTTAGTTGCGTATCCCCATTCGACTTGGCCAATGATAACGATGGTACTTTCATAGCTTCACATTTGTGATTAGTCTGTACATACCTAAACCCTTCAGTCATATAAGTAAACCCCACGAATTTCGGTGAAAATAATTCAGCAACAATTTGTTTCAATGGCTTATGTGCACACCTGCAGCTCTGTTTCACGGTCAGTGATTGGCTGTTTATTTAACTCTCAGCGTCTTGGGGATCTACCCGAATATCACAGACGTGTGGTGTCGCAGTAACCTAGTTCCTATTGGCACAATCGAATGAGCCACGTCTGTACAATTAATAGGGTCAGAAAAATATTGCGAATTCTACAACCTGCAGGCTATAATTAGAGACATGCAAAATTCGCGTTATCATTTGGTAGCGGACTAAACTTCACTTTCCTGTACATAACAGAGCATAATTTGCAATTCAATTGGCCACGAACTTTTATGTGTTGTCATTGACATGTGTTATGTCTTTACAGAGATTGGCCTCTCTGCCGTATAAGCATTCTCCGCGGTAAGTCACGACATTATCGGCCAGCGGGAGACGTCGAAATAGTCACTTGGAGTCTAGTCAGCTGTCAGAAAATAACGCGAATTTTGCATGTCTCTACTAATGGTCGGGGCTTGAGTATGCATAGCATAGTTGATTTAACAAGTAGTTCATTGGATTCGCGAAATGTTCCTGTCCCTAGCAATAATACAGTTTGTCTATAAAAATGAAGCAGAGCTGCAGATGTGCACGCAAGGCATTGACACATTATTTTGCAGAATTCTTTTCACCGAATATCGTGGGCTCTACAAATAAGGCGAAGGCCACTACAGTGCATTGGAAAACACGTTGGCACGAAAAATAATTTTTTCCGTTATTCCTGTCTAGAGGAATCCAAATTTCGCGTTACTTTCTGACGGCAGACAGGACTCCAAATTACTTCGTGCACATCTGACTTCTGCTGTTGGCCGGAAGTTTGTGTAGTACGCCTTGAAGTACTTGTCAACTAATAATATATAAAGTCAACTGTAAAATGCCCAATATCCTGTAATGCGTACACATTAAGTCACGAAGGCCTGGAGGTAATAACGTCACAGAGTGTACTCAGGAGAGCATAGGCCAGTGAATCCCAACCTGTTGCCCAATAATAACGCGTAACTTGCATGGCTGTACCTATGATCATACCACGAAGTATAAAAATAGTGCAAAGGCTGCTGTTCATTCAATGACAGGAACACCCATTTTGCGAGATAGTTCTCTTGGCAAGTTGTATTGTGCAACACTGTGTTCCTCAGACCCGGTCCAATAATTCGACGATTTAAACTGCTACGCGTTCAGGTTCCATGCACTCAAATCACAGCAGTTTAATATTGAAATAACTAGAGACCTGAAAAACTCGCGGGTTCACTAACCTAGTCTCCAAGAACATCAGTGTACTTAAGCAGACAGAAGCTGTTCTTTAACTGCTATCTGACACAGTGATGTCTCATTATCGGATTTGTACTTAGAACAGTCTTTATTATTGGCTCCGCACCCTAAAGGAAGTGTCGGAAAAGTCAATGACTAGTTGCGAACGTAACAAGAATAAACTGCTGTTTGAATTCTACCTTTATCCCAAAACAAAACACGAGCTCTTCACTTCATAAATTCAGGTTCACAGTAGGAATCTTCTTGGCACAAGCATGCGTGGTCAATTCATAAATTAAAGATGCCGGTGTGTTTACGTAGTATGCGAAAACGTATATATAGCACTCAAATATTTTCGCTGAAAATTGGTACGTCATCAAATCAGTTCTACACTGTTAACTCAAATACACCTTCTGTATTTGCCTGTCACTGAAAAACCAGGTTTAAGGAGCAAAGGAACAGTTTGAAGTGGCCAGGAATAGGAAAGGGGTTAATCCTCTTTTAGATATTCCCTGGAGTAAGAAATATTCTCAGTCACTGCGCACAAAATGGGAAGTTATACAGATGCAAAATTACGAGGCGGTGTCTTTTGTGTAACTGTATTTATAGTCACAAACTGATTCTGGGGCTTACTGAACACTGCAAAATTATGTGTAACGTTCCCAACTGTTCGGGCCTCGCATATCACGTTTGACTGCAGCTGATGATTGGCAGATGATTTTTCGCTATGTTGTTGATCAGTGTCGCCATATCACTCGCTGTTGTAGCTCGCGTTCGGCTCACCGAGCGAAGTGGCACAAGGATAACACTTTTACCTCACACTCGGAAGAAACTCCCCGGCTGCAGCTTTCGTGATTTGTTTCCATGGTTTTACGAAAATAGCTCCAGGGGAATGTTTGAATGGGTCCGCGTCAAATACAATGGCCGATTGCTCTCCCAGTTCGTAGCCATGCATGAAGCTGTGTGTCACCGTCTCTATCTCCGCTGTTGACGACACGTAAATCCCACTGGACTTGTCTCGAGTATGTTCCTAGTGTGAGCATTTCGCTTCTGTTTTCGTATGTTTTCTCTGCTAGGCGTAACTGTGCGTGGTTATAACTTATTAATAGGAATCTGAAAAATTAAAAAATTTTTTTTTGGTGAGAGATAGAATTCAATTCTCTCTTGGCCCCAGACTTATTTGACACATCGCAGACAGCGCCGAGCTAATAATAATGAGGCAACTAAATGTAAGCCCACTGCGAGGAGCCACTGAGCAACAGGTGTGTGCTTCAGTAAGCGGATATTCTTTGGGGCTAGTCTGCAGATCAATGAACCCGCGCATTTTTTTCTCTACTTATTGATGATTTTAAAATAATTTATGACTATTTAATTCGTAGCTATTAGTCAGATGTTATGAATAGGTAAGTCTATAGCAAGGTAATGCATTTTATCAGATAGTCATAGTTGTTTAATTTAAATCTGTGTTTCTAAATCACCAAGACAAAGAACTAGTAATTCCAAAATTGTGTGTGATTCACTACCTTAAAGTGATTGCGTGTTATTGGCAAACATTCAGTGTTCACGTAGCGAAAGTCTCGTTTGGCTCAGTCGAAAGGGAAAGAAATGGATACAGACGAAAGAACGTCAGAGCCGTTAGTACTACATTGGATCCTGTCAACTTCTCCCGGAGTAAACACTGTCTTGCTTTAATATGGTTAGGGACACCTAATTTTTGCATCACATTATTTCTATCCCACATATGAAGTTCAAAGGTTAAGGTAGTGTAGATATGTGAAGTGACGTCTCTCTTTTTACTGCAAATGTGGATAAAACTACTGTGTCATTAGTGTACTGTTATGGTTACCAAGAGCCTCGTCTGGAGGACGGGCTAGCGACCGTAGATAACAAATATATTAATAATTCCGAAATAGGTATAAGTCAGTGTACAATGGAAACCGAGAAAGGGACGTGAGAATAGACAAGGACCAAACAATGTGCATGAAAATAGCCACAATTATGGACAAATACAGCGAGGACAATACAGACAAACACAGCGACGGAAATGGTTGTAGACAAGACAACACAGCGATTAGGCTTAGAGCAGAGAGACAGCAATATTTGCTATCAATGGTGTACATCCAGTTAAACACATATGTTTTTTCACAGTATGTTGTCTAATTGTGTGTCCATAATTTGGGGAAACAATCCTCATGTCTATAGGGACAAAAATATTATGTGGGCATTGGTCCGAAAACGCACTCTGTCAGCTGCACTCCGGTTCGCAATACATGATGTACGCTTCATATCGCGAGTTGGATCATGTTGCTGTGGGATGTCATTTCAGCAGTCCTGTATGTCGTACATTTCTCCGCTGTGTCACCTACCATGGCCGTCTTTAGTAGAAGGCCTGAGTCTTGAATGTGGCAACGCTGCATCGAAGGCCTACTGCTGGTGGCTCATTGGTAGCCCTAGTCTGTGTATAAGTGTACACATCACTAAAGCTGCATCTAGACACACTACAGAGACTAGGGTGGCCAAGAAGTGACAATCAGCAGGCCCTAGATGCAGCGTTGCCACATTAAAGACTCCGCCCTTCTACTTCGACGGACATGCACCAGCCATATTAAAGAAGGAGTAACTGTGAAAATGGATAGAAACGTGTGAAATGATGTCAACACATCATACTATTGCGAACTGTGGTGCAGAAACTGTACGTTGTAGGACCTATGTCCATAATATTTATTTTGTTCCTCTAGTCGTGAGTATTGGATCCCTAACATATTGAAATGGACTTTGTCAACCCCAATGCACAAATAATTCAAAGATCGTGATGAAGTATTGTTCAGGAGCTCTCGTAACGAGAGAGTAGAAGGGAATCCGGAGCGAAAGCTTGACGATCCGGAAAGCACATACGTAATCCCATGCGCTAATCTCCCTAATGCGCTCAGTGTCAGGTCTTCGGGAGTCGTTCATGATTTACGGGACGTAAACTCAGGGCGGGCCGGTGCCGCGTTCAGACGCGTGGAGTCGATACTGCAGAGATCTGCTAGCATCTGCAACGCCGCGTATAAACTGGCGCTGGTAAACATAGTGTCCTGTAACTCTCGCCACGTGCCCGACTACAATTTCAACTCGGGACGAGCCACACGAACGTGTTAGACGCCTGGGTAAATTTTCTGCATTCGAGGCCTTGAAGTGTAGATCACACATTATATCTTACCCTTGCTGAAATTAAATGTTGCCAAACATTTGTTAGAATATGGCGAAATAAATACTTACTTCTGGTTACGATATACGTTGTTATCAGAACAAAATACCAATAGCAACATGCCTGTTTTTTGATTCAACAAAATATGTACCGTCAAATATGGATACTTTGACTGCAGGGTGGTGAAGAATTGGCATACTATATCTAAATGGATAAAAATTAAGGTCTTACATACTTAACCGTGTATATTTATTTCTACATCAAATGCCCCCAAAACAAATAACTTGAGTAGGTCAATGTTACCCTTGCAGTAAAAGTATAAACATTCGGTGATATAGTTTATTTTGGCAAAGTACTTATGCATGACAATAAAATATTTTGTTTGCGAAAATGTAATAATATGTGTGGAAGTACCCAATAATGTACATTTTGCTGTGGAAATAAAGTCATTAGGTTTGTAAACGCCATTTTTTATAATAACACCCCAGAGTTATTTTGCTATTTCTGTGAACATTACAGTAAAACTGAATTTGTAGAAGTATTATTTAATGCTTCATTCAGCTAGAAACAATATCTACAAAACATTTTCTACCGAAAACGGAAAATGCAGCTATAAAATTTGTTATTATGTATCTGCGCAAATGTATTGCATTTTGTGAGTCACATATTTATTATACGATGTATCAGTAGTGAAAGTTAAGTCTTAACCGCAGATGAGAGTGAGCTGTTTTCAATGCGAGAGGTCATGGGCTCTGTTCTGGGTGCTACCAAAAATTTACTTTACCGTTTTGGCGCAAAAATCTGTGCATAGTTGTATAAATGTGTATTTTACAGTTCAACTTCTAGACTTTGGAAACAAAATAAAAACGAAAAAGTTAATTTAGTTTCAGGTGCAAAAGTATTTATCTCCACATTCACAAACACTAATAAAGTAATTGACTGCGCCAAGCAAATTTTGATTAACTTAACCTTTAACTTAACCTTAACTTAACCTTAGTGTCATTTTAGCCTACATACAGCCTACCATTAGAGCTACGTGAAAAAATTCGAAGTAGAATAATTTAATTAAAAAAAAAAACATGTACATATTGGTATCAATGAAAATACGTGAAAAAAAGGCCTACTAATGTATCACTTTATTCTTATACGAATACAGTCGCGCAAACATTAAAATAATTAGTATACGAGGAACACAATATTTTAATTTTCAGTATGTCTATAACTTTTTGCTGCATGTAAATAAATGACTAGGTCTTTATAAACATTTAAATCGACTTTGTTAAAAATTACAAGTGGCCAACCGTGACATCTAACAACTCCGAGAAAAATAGATTTTCGGATAGTAAATTCTCTGAAAGTACAACGAGAAAGATTTTTTTATTGTTAGCACAGTGACACACGTGCCTATATTTACCGTCAAACTGCAATATCTACGTACTCAACGTGAACGTTAGGTGAAACTTTGAACTATAACGCTAAGCAACATGCAAACGAAAAAAAATGTAAGAAATATAGCCGTATTGTTTTCAGCTAACATGCAGCAAGTCTGATTCTGCTGTCGGTAAAAATGCAAATTACTTCCTATGAAACGTTTATAAAATTACAGAATACAACAAAGTATATTTCATTCGATATCAATTCATTATCACTGTATTTTAATTCAAAACTACGTGGAAACACATTTGGTTATTCGTTGCTAACTGTACAAGGAGTAAGGTTACAATTTCAGTGTTGAGTTATATGCAGAATTATTCGGTGAGTTTTTTTTTTTTCAAATGTCGATTTGCATAAGTTCTCCGTTTGTCACAAACAGCCTATAACATAATGACATAAAGCATTATTTCGTGATAGGCTAGTGTGCTACGGCTACAACATTCACCACTTACCTAAGGATCTTTTAAAAATCATGAGTTAGTTTTGTGCCACTCTGCATGTTTCACAACGCCGATATTTTTATAACGACATTTTTTCAGAATTTTTTCCGGAATGAACGGGCGTTTAGCATTGTAGTAGGAAATACAAGCCAAACAGTACAAACGTAAGTAACTTTCAAAACTTGTAGTTTTAATTTATTATTGAGTTAGCGGTATTTCATAAGATATACTGCAACACAAACATCCGTTACGGTTTTATTCACCAGTATTTTTACGGTGTTTTCTCTCTTTTTCTGAATTATAAACGTCAGCATTTTTTGGCGTTTTATTTCTTAAAAAGACTTGTCGAGGTAAAGGGTACCTAATAATAAACCAATAATGTTCCCGTATTTTACATATAACTTGCTTTTGAATTAATAAAATGCTATCCATGTTAAAAGTGTTACTCACGTTTTATCAATACAAACATTGATTCAAATAATAATAATAACATCGTCACTGCTAAGGAGATATAATAGGTAACGTGTTTTAGGAGAAACATTATAAGAATACCTTTTTCAGCAGTGTCAAAATAATTTTTCTGTCTGCTTACGACAAAAAAACTGTGATTCGACGATTTCTGCTCATCCTCTATGAAGGTTCTAAGAATTTTTGATATCAGCTGTTACGTGTTTGGTAATATAACATTATACTATAAAGGATTAGGAATTAACAATTTTTGTGAAAGTAGCTATTAAAATATTTTAGCTAATTCCAAACACATTTAAAACAATAGCATTAAAGTAAAAGTGTACCCTTAATTAATTAAATCGAATTTTGAATGGGATTCGAGGAGATGTGTTTTTATCGGTTTGGTTAGCTCTCGGTAAAAGTTTTAATTGAGGATTAAACGTACGTAATTAGCTACGTAATTGCGTTACCCAAGTTTCGAATGCAGAGAATCAAAGCTTTTATTTATACGTCGTTAACTAATCCTTAATTTCGACACATCGCATTAAAATATCAAATATTTCTTGCGGCTGAAATTATTTCTTTAAACGATTGACATGCGCATTTGAGAGAAAAAAGGTAAAAAAATTACTTATATCGTGTACAAAAATTATTTTGTAGTTACCACAAAAATGTTTTGGTGAAATCCAGTTAAATATTTAGTTACCACAGTATAATAGATAAAGCTACTACAATATTTTTTTCCGTGAGTTTTCTGATAAGTGACACTTAAAGAAACTGTTTAGAAAAAAATATCCCTATAGCTGAATATCTCTCTTTCTCAAAATGTCTAAGTAATACTACGTGGATAATAATGAAATAGGTAAATACGTTTTCTGTCCTGAAGTCAGAATGCGAGTTAGATGTTAAAATATTAGTTTTCTACTTTATTGCCTAGCTTTACAGTAATCTTAATTTAATCATTTTAATGCACATGCTCGCATGAAAACTTCCTTAAGGATCTTAATGCAATTCTACGAAAATATAATGCTTTCCTAACTATAAAATTAAAAGTTTATATTATGTAATGTCTGCATTTAGTAAAATTTACTGCTAAAGGCTGGAATTTTATGCAGTATCATACAGGAGGAATTAATTTGTTAAACGAATAGGAGCCTATTAACTCTTGCAAAAATACCTGTGTCTTGTGTTCAAGCTCTGACATGGGTTAGCAGCCAGTGAAATAAATCACGTGTTTACATAGGACCCACGATTTTAGCTCGCAAGTAATTGAATTCACGTTGTTTAATTTTCTCTGTATAACTTATGAGTCGGGTATTCGGGGAAGGTAAGGTGAGATGGACTTACAGTCCTTTAACAACGAGTTTTTAAGATCCTATGAGGGAGATGTGAAGTGAAGGGACAAAACAACAACCATGCCAGAGACGGGATTCGAACCGGCACCTAATCGAATGCGCTACAGAGGCCTGCTTGGGTATTTGGAAAAGTACTGAATGTACGTCCTTATTATGTCATATATTCGGAAACTTTGTGCCCAAACAATAGACGAAGTATATTTGGACCAAGCGTAATACAGACACTTTATGTCTAGCACATAAAAGAAAATATTTTCATATAATTCAATAGTGTTCCAAGCTGTGGTTTACAGCCCCTAGATAACAAAGTAAAGTGACGAATTTATATAACTCGTTACATGTAACATCATATGTGTGTATAGGTGAGTGGCCTTTACGTCTCGTCGACAGCGTGGTCACTATTGAATATAACACACAACTTGCTATAATGGCCGGAGATAAAGGGAGTCGGCCATGGCCATTGTTAAAGAACCATCCCAGTATTCGCCTGCAGCGATTTCGGGAAACCATGGAAAACCGAATTAAGGATGGCCGAAGCTGGGGATGGAACCTTGGCCTTTACGAATGCGAGTCCGGCGCGTTACCGTTACGCCGCCTCGTTTGGTCACGTTACAGCGTAATTATTCAGATGACTTGATTTTTGTGTGTTTTGTTTATGGCATGTTCATTTATCAAAATGACATTTATTTGAAAATATTTTGATGACATGATGTATCTGAAGAATGACTTTTCAGAATTTCATCAAGTTCGGTACAAATTTAGTACTAAGTAAAGTTCAATGACTGTAATTTATCTTGCTTATGACGTGTTCGTATTTAGTCCTACACAGTGGTTGCTATTAAATTTTGTTATCACTTGAGACATATAAATTAACTCTTTAATCACATGGGATATTCAAGGACCATTTTCCGAAGTTTGCTTTTCAGACTTGGCACACATTTAGTACTAAGTAAGTTAACATGAATGTAATGCTGTTGATACACATTGTGTTTAGTAATATAATTTTTTTACGACGTGACTACATTATTTTAATACATGAATTACAAAGAATACAGGACGGATAGAAAGCTAAATAAGTATTTGCACACTTAATTATCCAAACTTTTCTTTAAAATACTCTTCATTGTTATAGGTCCATTATGTTAGAAAATTATGAAACAAAAAAAGAAATAGCATGTTACTTCATATTTATAGAGATACGTGACTGGGGTTAACGTTTATTTTCCATAAACAGTGGTCAAAGTAGGCTTGTTAGTTGTGCTGGTCACGTCTTGTTTAAGAAATTAACCGGGCCTCTGAAACACTGGGAAAGAAACATTTACAAGTAGCCGTTGAGCTACAGCTGCATTTGAATGTTGTCGTGAGAATCCGCATCAAAAAAACTTTCTTCACCAAAATATAAATTATGTTGCTGTAGATAAATATTTGATTAAGTATGAACCACAGCAAAAGAGCTTTTAAGAAAAGAAAATTTCCCGTTCAAGATATGCAGTGATAATAAGCAAGAACGGTGTTTTACACTTATAGTTATAGTAAAGTTAGTTGTAGTTTCTTAAAGGAAACTTAATGATAAAAGAATTGTACTATCTACAAAATAATAACATAAGAAAACTCTGTTACTCCAAAACCATGAATTATTTTTTTTTCTAGCAGTTAAGTTAGTTGTCTTTACCGAAAGCCTACAACTACAAATAACTGTATACTTCGTTACAAAAAAAGTTTTTACTGTGTGTTCGACATGCCTTCAAACATAATATGTATCTCAGCATACAAGAAAAAGAAGTTTATACTGACACCAACTCTGGACTAACAATGTTTGCTAGTAAGACTATGAGCGATGCAGATATGTGCTACGGCGAGTTCCAATTTCAGTGGTATTTCTCCCTATCCCTCTTTCTATTTTCTCTCTCCCCCTCTGTTGTTCTCGTACGCTTCTCTCTCGCTCCAGGGTGTATAAGTTGCGTTACCGTAAAAACTTTTTCTTTCGAGGGGAAAAAATATTTAAGGTTGTCTGAATTCAGGAAAAATAACTTTCATTGCAGCATAGGAATGCTAAAATGAAACATATTTGTTACAGAAGTAAACTATGAACATTTTGAGTAACAACATTATTTCCTTTATAAAATTATGCGCTATTATTTTGCATAGTACTTTATTTATTTATTTATTTTACATCACCCAATAGACTCAGCTGATGAGCTGAAGCTCACTGAGTATAGGGCTTGTCGATATGGTTACAGTTGTTATGAATTACATAGCTATGATTACATAATTAAACTATATACAGTATAGACATACAGTAGTTAAGCAGAAGATTAAAATAAAACATAGTAATGAAGAAAATATGATTAATAGACGATGGTATTGAGCATTAATTAAACATATATGTCCATTGCACTGTGTAGGTCTGTTCACTTAACAACCAATATTAATAATAATAATTCTTAACTAACCTACTAATATGCAGTCTAGCCCAACTTACAATACATGTTGTCAGTCTATCTTGTTGGAAGGATTCAGTGCGATAAAGGCTACTGCTATACTATTTCAAATGTAACACATTTAAATGCCGTAACTGTATAATTTAAGCCAGAATTTGTTTCCGGCATAGTTACTTTGCAAGAAAAAATGTATCTATATTGCCATAAAATATTTGCGTTGTTTCAATAAAGTGTTTTAGAAGGTATGATAAATCGGAAAGGAAAGCCTAACAATTGAATTTTTATTTATTAAATATTATATTACTTACAAGGTTTTTAAAATGAAGTTTAGGTAATACGGAATATGTGATACAACCTGGAAATTAAGAATTTTACTAAATTCTGTGGCCTAACTGCCAGACACTGAATAACTAATGTATGGAGTTTAGCTAATTAAATGCCACGAAATGTGACAAAATATGCTCCAAAACATTTGCGAATCTCTTAGCAATTTACTTCAAACATATCCTGTAAAACAGTAGGATTTGACCTCAGTTCACAAGTATAGTTGCCATACTAAAAAAGTACTTGACATTAAAATAACGTGAGAATTATTTGTATTCTATAGTTTCTACTATTCTAGACTCGTCGCCATGTTTTGTTTGACGCAGTCTGTGTATTGACGTAAGGCCGGTCAAGTGTAAAATTTCATCAGTGCTGTAGTAACAAATAACTTGCAAGATAAAACTTTGAAAGACTAGATTGAAAGATATGGTCTACACTGGAGTATTTTTACCAGTCACTTCTTGTTTACAAGTAAGATACATCTCTTTTCCCTCGTTTTTGTCCTTTTCTTCGTCGTGAGACTGAGTTGCTAGAAGAGAAGTGCTGTGGTTGTGGAGAATGAAGGGGAGAAGAGTGGTAGGGGTTAATGGTAATTTAAAGAAGGCAGGGAGATGCGGGAAAGCTCGAAGTGGCCACTTTAAAATGAAAAGTGGAATCTGCGCATCGCAAACTCTGCATGTCTTTACTTGGTCACCTACCAATAATATTATTTCAAACGTCAGTTGGTTAAAGATTAAAAAAAAAAAAAAAAAAAAAATCACTCTGGATTTTGAATGTAAAATGTACAACATAGTAAAACTAAATGAAAGTAAAATTTTGTTTAATGGTTTATGTCGGTTCTACTTTACATCTATGAAAATGTAGTTAAATAACTATATATACTGATAAAGTGTTTTACGCATAAAAATTTCTGCATCTGAATGTTTAGGCTACTTATAACTCTTACGGCGAAAGTATCTGTTTCAGCTATTTTACTTCGTAAGAGATGTGACTTTAGAGATAAATGGACTACATGAATAATAATAATATGATATACACATGACTAACACTTTCTGAAAATATTTTCCTACGCAATTTGTTGTTCACGCACGTTAAACAGTTTTGAAATAAAATGAATGTTTTCAATCTGGGTAAACAGCTTGGTTGTCTATGCATGCTTCTACTTCAATTAATGATCCCAGATTATAAATTAATGCGAAATGCTATTTAAACAGCCTTAAAATAGGTACAAAAATTGTATACGTTTGAAAAATAGGTCCTACCTGTGACACGGAATTTTTAAATTACTTAAAATTTAAATTTGGGAAACGAGTCGCACTCTCGAGTTAAAGACAAAAATCATAGTTTGAAAAACAAAATTATTATATTTTAAAACAAAGTGTAGTGGCACGAGTAGCCGAAATATCATTAAATATGCGAATAAGTTATAATAAATTTTAAAATACAACCACGTTTAAGAAATCTGCTTCAAATTCTCCGTCATACCGCCTAAAATTTCCACTCATGTGTGTAACATTATACCTGCGTACCTAAAACAATTGTTTATTATAAGTAATTGTTTACGTGAGCATATATACAATTAATTATATAAACATCGGATGTCCAAGACATAAATTACCCTACTGCAACAACAAATCCTTCATTTCCCAATCTTTGCTTTCAACCATCCGGTAAAATTCGTTGTGTGGCAAAGCTTCAAAAACTTATTGTAAAACCTACATTTTCTGTTATCACCAAGAATTTTGACGAAGCACACAGAACTTCAAAATGTCAATTTGGACTAATAATGCACAGTTGATATTGTTGTTAGAGCTCACTAAACTGAAGACGATTGGTATAAAAAATGTTTGTGATGAGGTTTACGTTGGAACATGCGTAACAACACGAAACGAAAAAGACATTTTGTAGGACAACATACATTATTTCAAAAAAATATGCCTGCAATGGGGTGCTGAGGGGGAAAAACAGACCTTCAAGTTTAAATAAACCCTCATTTTGCCGTTTTAACAGTAATTTCTACATTATTCACGGATAAATTAACTTTTACTTAAGACAAATATTACTAACATGCGCTTGTTGTGCGGTCATTTTAATAGCAGCTCGATAAGTTCTCTACTGTCATATAAGCATAGTCGTGTTAGTCTTCGTGCACTCTGGGTTCAGCTAAAAGTTTTTCTTCCAGCTGAATTAGTTTCTTCACGTCATCAGTGTAGGTGACTGCTGGTTCACAGTCACTTTGACGAGTCACCAAGGAAAACATTCCATGTGATTCAAGGTTGGTAACAGTTGAAGGCAAAGGCTCTGTTCCCCTCTACTAATCCATTGACAAGGATTAATTTGATATTGTTAAAAACTGGCCTCCTAGGAAAAATGAGCAGAGCAACCATCTTGTTGAAAAAAAATAACGCAAGTGTTTCTAGTAGTACATCTTGCAGCAGAGGTATAAGAGAATAAAACAATCATATAAATGTCCTAGATTTAATTAAGAAACACAACAGTCATCACTCATTAGTCTACACAGGTGTCGTAGCTCTAATAAGCTTGTAACTTGTTGACGTACACATTTTATGACATATGCTGACAAAACAGTTAGCATTATGAATATTTCGGTAAATATCAAGACTCATTACTCATCCAGTACCGCCCAAACTATTCGTTTTAGGTGTAAAGTTTGTCGATCAAAAATGTTTCTATAGACGTTAGAGGTAGTCGTATTAAAATAAAAGTTTTCTAACTTCAAAATTTTCCATTTTTCGTTAGGTTAGGTTACCTAACTTTACTTAAGATAACCAAACCTAACATTACCTAACCTAGCGAAAGAAAACTAAAACGTAATAGTAAAATAACTTAACCTAACCAGAACTAACCTAAACTAACTTAAACTAACTTACGTTAACCTAAACTAACTAAAATTAACCTCACATAACGTGAACTAACCTAACCTAACTTAACAAAACAAAATAAAAAAAAATGAAATTTTCGATGTCAGTAAACTACGATTTTCTTTACTTACGACTAATTCTAACGTCTCTAGAAACATTTTTCGTAGTAAACTATGCCTGTAAAATCAATAGTTTGGCCGGTACACGATGACAAGTGATTCTTGGTAGTTACCAATATTTTTTTCTCCCCATTGTATCTTAATGTTGCATTACCATTCCACAGTCAGGTTTTAATTTCAAACAATATTTTAGGGGTGGCAAAAAAATATTACTATCATTAGTACAATTTATATTTGGCCATCTCATTACTAACAAAAATATTTTGTTACTGCGACCAAATATATTTTTCTCGAGTGGGCTTAAAAATACATTATCGTACGTTTGTATTAACAACTACTTTTGGACAGATGGTACATATATAGCATATGTAAAGACGGTTTACTTAACAGCCCTGTACAGCAGGCACTAGATGCCTTGCTTGATGAACGAAAACAAAGAAGCGATAAGGTCTAGACTGGCTCGTGCGTCAACAATCTTCGTGCGAGGGGTGCGAAAAAGGCGCGCAGTGTTCTGGTCGTTAGCTTTTTCTTATGTGACTTAAAGCGGTGATCCCTTTTTTTTTTTACTTCCGCACATTGAACAGCAAGGTCTAGGGCACGCTTCTCTATTTACGTTTCACGATTACAGTATGTATATTTTACGTGAGAGAAGCCTGAATAAAGAGTTTGTAAACATTTTAAGATGTTCCGAAACCTCGTTTATAAGCGCGACATCTACAAAACGTAAAGGCGTGGTTTTAAATGCGTTTTCTTTACGTAGATAAGTATATCGAACGTATGTATAATAGTACCACTTATATAACTTTCTCCTAACATGTTCTAACACAGTTCATACGACAACTGCATAGAGCTCTTAGTTTATTTAAGAATATTCACTGTACTGAAGATTTTATGTGATTCCCTAGGATAACATAACGGTCCACGCTATTGCCACAGAATATTTAAGAATACAGAAGTGAAATAGTCGGCAGGAAGGCGAACTCAGTCACACACGCCAGCAAAATGGCTTCCCTGGCCAGCAACATGGCGGAAACACCTACTGCCAATCAGCGTGAGGCAGCTGCTCTGCTAGTCGGCAGCCAGGCCAATAGGAAACCTGTAGTAACATGCAGGAGCCAAACAGACACGGG
>PNEQ01083144.1:88024-171411 GCA_003012365.1 Medauroidea extradentata | reverse complement strand
TCGTCTGTATTACTATTTAGTCTGTGCTATTGCTCTCAGTAGCGTCTGCGAATAAGTAAAATAAAAGTGGTCAGAATAAACTTAGGTAAATATATAAGAAAGCAAAACAGTTGGTATTTTGTTTGTTGAATGGTAGTTGGTGTGCGATGTGCATGTGTTCGAGCATGCAGCTAGGGGAAGGTCGGAATGTTTTCTTGCTCCCGTGTGGAGTATGGAACGCCGACTGGAGGGGCTTGCGGCGTGCGGGGGTAGACGGTGTTTTTGCGAATGAGAAGAACGGCGCAATGGTGTTTATTGATCTGGATCGGTGATGCGGGTGGACGCGGAAAATAAACACACGCTCACGATGGTGCGAGGTGGCCGCTCGGCCCGTAACTTCCGGCGCAACACACCGCCGGAAGTGACGTATAAAGAGATGCGAGCGCGTGCGAGCGTTCCCTTGTCGCCTAACACAATTTTAAACATCCGGTAGCTGCAAACCCCCTTCACTGACCAGCTTCTAAATGCTTGATATATACCTTCACTTCAGCTTTTTAAGAAGCGTCCCTAGTTAAGGGAGCGGTTTACATTAGTTTTCAACAACATTTTTTCATTTTTGTATTTGCACCGTACATTTTTTTTCTTATTTTAAACATAAATTGTGACAAAATTATGCCCTTATGAAATTTTTTTATCTCTCATAGTTTTTACGTAATGACACGTAAATCTCAGAATTTCTATTTTACGGTTTGGTGACAGTCACGAAAACCAACTGACATACCAAACTGAAAAAACTCCAGAGAATAACCTTGTTGTTGGCTACAACATCTTCTGTGTGAAAACAAAAGAAAAATATTTTTTTGGTTTTTAAAAATTATTGATTTTTTTTTTTTCAATTTTTATTTCAAATTTTAGCAACTTTGTATGTAGTTAGGGCGTGGAAATGTACGATGTCGAACGGCCGACTGGAATACTCAATTGTCAATAAAATCTGAACTACTCAAAAAAATTTGATGAGATTTTTTTGCCGAGTAGATATTTTTTTTCATTGGACGTTCATTTATACAGCAATTTGCCGTGGTACGGTTTTCTTCCGAGTAAAAAAAAATTCAAAACTGTTTTTAGAAAAATAATGGCTTGAATCCACAAAATCTATAAAAATAATTGGAAAATTGTAATTTTATAATTTTTATATGAAAATATCTAGGTCTCTATAGTAACAGAATTAAAAAATACTGGCGTTTTGATTTGAAAATAATTTTACTATCCGAAAATCTCTAAACGAGAGGTTTACGGATTTTATCACCGTTACAGGATCATTTGCTTAATGTAATTTCTCAAAAGAGTAATATACACTGTAAAAATTATTTGTAAATTTTCCATAAAATAGGAATGGTAAAAGTGTTTTGCATGCATCAGTAGCAGTGCTCTTATACATTTTAAAAAGAGGAAATAGTCAAATGAATATTGATATTAACAGTCTTGTATTGTAGCAATGCTCAATACTTTCCATAACGTAGGTGTCCCATACCGTGTGTGGGTGGAAAACTTCCCGTACTCTTCAGGAAGGTGTGTATACAGTGCACCTACGATAGAAGAACATTTTTTAAGCATAGACAAATGCCGTACCTTCGTCACTAGAGTCGAAGATGTGATACTGGAGTACCAACACGATTATAAGAAACAATTATATTTTTGTGAAATATTGTAATTTAGCTACATTTTTTTACAATATATATTGTTCTATTAAACACACTTATAGTATTCTATATGCATAAGTAACTTATTTTTTCTGCCAAAACCGATTATAAGCGAAGCGTGTTTTCGTAATTTCTATCACGTTTCCTCTTCTACATTCACAGATACTCCCTCTCCGGCCAGTGTGTACCTTGGTATCCACCCCTCAGTGTGTCTTCTCAGACAAGAACACGCCCAGCTGTCGCTTCAAGTGTGCGCTTGCCCGAGTCTCAGTTATGTAGGGACGCTCCTTAAGGGCGCGATTCACCTAATTTTCAACGTCTTTTTTTATTATATATATGTATTTATGTACCAGATATTGTTGTCTTACTTTAGACATAAATTGTGATTAAATCTTCCTCTTAGGAAATTTATGTATCTCTCATAGTTTTTGCGTAGTGAGTCATAAACGTCAAAATTTGCATTTTGTGGTTTTATGTACGCCACTAAAATCAACTGACATACCGAACCGAAAAAATACACAGTGTATAACAATGTTGTAGGCTATGATTTGACATATATAAAAACAAAAAAAAAATATTTTTGTGTTTAATAAAAAGTGCTGAATTTAAAATGAACATTACAAAATTTCAACAATTCTTTAAAAATACAAAAAAAAAATATGTATGTAAAAACACAGCCTACCACATTGTTATACACTGTGAAATTTTTCGGTTCGGTATGTCAGTTGGTTTTAGTGGTGTTCTTGACGGGATATTTTTATTGTTTTAAACATTTTTATGTTTGTACGAGATAATATTTATTTTATAGACATACATTATGACTATTTTTGCTGCAATGGAGATTTTTAGCTTAAATAGTTTTTTTATAATGACATGTCGAAGTCAAAATTAACATAAAGCGGGTTTATACTTTAAAGAAAAACCAACTGACTTGCTGTACTGAAAAAATTCACACCGAATAACGAAGTTGTAGGCTACATGGCTTCTATATAAAGACAATCAAATGTAAAAATGTTTGTGTTTGAAAATATTATGAAATTTGAAATAAAAATTAAAAAGTTAAGAAAAATTTTATTTTTTAAATTTTATATAGGAAACCTTGTGGCATACAGCTTCGTTATTAAGTATGAAAAATTTTAATTTGGTTAGTCAGTTGGTTTTCGTGTTAAGCATGAAACCGTTTCATGCAAATTTGGACTTTGACATGCCGTAATAAAAACAATTCTACGATAGCTCAACATTTTTAATTGCCAAAACAAAATAGTCACAATGAATGTCTACAAATCAAACAATTTTACTTTAAACATTTTTAAAATTATCAGAAATGTTCCGTCAAGCACCCCCTTAAATGTTAGGGTCCAGACCCCTTCCCTTACGGAAACTGCTTTTATAGCACAATTTGTCAACTTAAGATTCAAATTTTTCCAGGGGAGCTCCCAAATCTTTTTCACTGCGAGGGATCAGGGTTACTTTATAACATTCCCAAATTCTGTATTAATTCTTCATTGGTGTATAAGAATATCATAGTAACTATAGTTCAATGTCGCGTGTAACGTAATCTGTCAGGGACAGTTGTTTTCTTGTGCGCAGTAGTGGTTTAATATCAAATGCCTTTGTAATAGTCGCCATGGTTTGTAGCAGATCTATTTATTACAGGTAATGTCAATAACAAATATTTCACCATCAAATCTGTAATTGGACGAAGGCAGTTTCGACGCTTTTTTTGACGACTGCAATATAAATGACTTCATTAAATAAGTATTTGACATGCCACGCTATTAAAATGGACTAGAAAGTAAAAATAATTCCTCCTGTGAAAATATTTGTAAGATTTAGGACCGTAAACGTGTGACACTTGCAGTAAATGCATATTCCATGAGTAGTTCTTCAATATATACTGACAATTTTGTTCCACTTCAAATAATATAAACTGTTGTGTGCGTTTTCTCAACTACCTACATCTGCTCTCTACACTCCTTACTATTAACGGCGCGGCTACCTCAATTTTCATCACCATTTTTTTATTTTTTATTTGTACCAGATACTTTTTTTTTTATTTAAGACACAAAATGTGACTAAATTTGGCTCTTGTGAAATTTTTTTATCTCACATAGTTTTCGCGTAATGGCTTGTTAAAGTCATATTTTTGCATGTTTCCGTTTTAACGACTACACTAAAACCAACTAATATACCAAACTAAAAAAAAATCACAGTGGATAAATACATTGCAGGCTTCAATGACAAGCTCATAAAATTAAAGAACCAAAATTATTTGAATTTTAAAAAATTGCTGAAACTGAAAATAAAAATTTAATTTGTATTTTTCATGATTTGCCGCAATAGTGGCAGGTTATCTTAGTTAATATTCACACAATGCAACTGTCAATTTATACTGGTTTTATCAACCAACTCTTTTCTAGTTTGGCCGACGTCAAACCTACATAACTGCATCACATCACATCTCCAAATAAATAGTAGTACAAATCACAAAGAATAATTTTGATAAACTTATATTCAAAGTATCAATAAGAAGAAACTCGGAGTGAAAAACTTTTGGTAGTGAAATATAATTAGTTAACATCTATAACTTCTATTAAACTGATATTTATAATGATTATATTATTCTCATAACAGAAGTTAAATAATCTAAAATAATAAGTTGCTGATTATGAGGTTCAATATACTTCTTGTTAAATCTTACGTTAGCAAAATTTTAAATTGTGTAAATTTATAGAGAATTTTACTTTTTACCCAAATTACATTACTGTGAATGTAAATACACCGCTTGACAGTTTAAATTCGTAAGTTTCATGGCAAGGTCTTTATTTCTATGGAAATAAATGTTGTAAGAACCTGAAAGTACACATATATAGCATGACTTTTAAGCAATCTAAATTATGAATGAATGGAATATAAAAATGATTTTATTTATAACAGAGTGTTTCAATCTAAAAACTTTTCTATAGCCGTAAAGTTACCATGACAATTTTTAAAGAGCATAAAGAAATGTTTCAAAATTTGCTTTCTTTAAACATTAATTTTACGTCAAAAATACATTTTGAAAGTGTTAATCATTTGAAAGATGAACAGTCATTTCATTTTTTGCATAAAGTTATCACTAAAATCAGTTTTTATGGTACACATGTTATTGCAAAGAATAATTTTTCTTAATATTTAGAATTGTTCCAGTAATTTAGCAAAATTTTTTAACATGTGAAGCATAATGAATGCAAAAATATGGCCAAGTTCTTAAAAGGTCTAGATAATCTTCCAGTGATAGATGTTTAGTTAATTTTTAAACAAAACACCATTCGATTTTTCTGGCTAAAATAATATGAATATTTACGTACAAATCAGAAAATATCAAGGATTTAATTAACTGGATGTTGGATTCCACTGCTCCATGCACTCTCGAGCCAAAACTGTTTGTTAATTTGTTGCTGCCGTAGCTAACATACATTTTTTTTTGGAGACTGACTATGATGCCGGTTTCTTACAGGCTTGTTACTGTATAACGAAAAATTCACGCCCTGCCTTACAAACGGTGGTTCAGTTATAAGACACCGAATACAATTCAAACGAATTCGAAATCTAATTTGCGTTTTAGTGAACCGGCAAAATATTATGTTTCCTTTGCATTGGGCATTGAGAAAGTTGAAACCCACGGTGTTACTTTAAGACGTGAACAGAAATACGTAGAACAGCTTTTTCCTTTAAAATATTGTAACAAAAATTGTTGAAATATATCGTCATAACATTTTTTTTAGTTCGCAATGTTAGGATAAACATTTGTTAACTACTGTTGTAATTTTAAGTAATGTTGGTTTTTTAATGTTTTATACTGTCTAATACAACGTTATCGTTGACGTCTAGGAATTGTCGAGCTTCATGAACGAATAAGTTTGTTCTAAACTTTTAAGTTATGTTTTAACAGCAGCACGAGTCAGAGGAAATTGATTTACGATTTTATTAGAAACCCTTATATGCATCGAAATACAGCGCAGCGTCGATGAAACAAAACGATCAGTGTTGTGTTTAATATGCGATAAAATATTCATGCGCGAGCAAGCCAAAGCTTTTTGTAGTAATGCTGTTTGATCCGATTTGCACGTATCGTTCCATTGTGTAACGGTTGGCACTGTGGACTCTTAATACAGTGATCCGCGTTCAAATCTCTGTGGGACTTAGAGGGAATTTTCGTTATTTTTAGTACCTCAAAAGTATGCAGTTGTAAATACAAGTTCCTTAAAGTATATTTACTTACGAGACATTTTTAAACTGAACCCTTGGCAAAGGTCTGCTTTCATTTCACAAATTGTTCTTAATCAAACGTAGAAGCGTTCTTTTTAGAAGAAATCCCTTTTTATTGCCCTAAAATTGCACAGGTGCACATTTTATAGTACATAAGGTAATTATTCCACCCTATGTTCGTATTATTTCAAAAATGGCGGCCATTTAAACAATTTTATCACATGAGTTATCTGAAGAATATACATATATATTATATTATACATATATTATATTTTAGAATTTCAACAAACTTGGTACGCATATAGGACTTAGTACATGAACTTTATGTTTATGTGCTTCGTTCATACAGTATTCAGTTTCTAATAATGGTGAAACTTTGAGCTTTTTTATAATCACATACATAATTCAAGGAAAGATTTCCCAATATTTTATCAAACTCGGTGACAATAATGTTATTTGTTTACGCTGTAGTAAAATTATGTATGTCCCCAGACTATGAATATTTCATGATCTATTGTAAGCAAATCTAATATTTATACACTGAGTTATCAAAACACTGAATTAAATATTCTTTACTGTCGTGTGTTCACCAAGCTCTAAGCAAGCTTGAAATTATCTAAGATATTATCTAAAATTTAGAGATACACTTGAAACAACTTTAAGGAAAGAAAACTCATTAGTGAGGACGTGAAAATTCGCATTATTTTTTAAAAGAGTACTAGGCTGTAAACTTTTATATGTTCGCTGGACGTCTGTCACTGGCCGACAATGTCGTGGACTGCCGCAGAGATCACATCTAGTTAACAGTTGAAATTCCAACGGTAGGGGGACCAATATATTCTAAAGGATTTATACAAACATCTGTCACCACATACAGGCGCGTACAAGCCTAATAAATTGCGAAAAGTAGCATGAAGTAAAAAAAATAGGTGTTTATTTTTAAATGCAATAATATTTTGTTGTTGGTTTTACATGTGTTAAGCCGTAGTCCGTTTGCAATTTCATTGTGAATTATTTTCAATGTTAATTATTTCATTTCATAAGTTTGTTGGTTTCAACTGTGGGTAAGAAGAAAAACATGCAAATTGTGACTTTGAAATGCAAACGTGGGACAACTGGCTGAGGTATTTTTATTGAGGAGCAGACTTTCTGACTCGGAGTTCGTAGGAATTCTTGATATTTGAGGGGTGAGTACTTGCAGCAGAACAGTGACGGAATCCCGAGACTGGGGAAAAGAGAGTGTCCCGGGAAAAACAGGCAGCCAACACCAACAACCGACCTAACCAGGAAACGAACCAGGATTGCCGTGGTAGGAGGCGAGAGGTCTTACAACTATACTTACGCGGCCCCTAAAACGTTGACATATGTTAAGTAGGATTGCCCTTTCATGATCTTGCTTTACCTATTTCCAAAGTTCCGTAGAGTAAAATAAACCTTTTTGCAAACTTTTTTACCTCGTATTTTTAAAGACCACTTTGTCGTGAAAAAATCATGATGTATTTAAGTCAGGCTTTCTTAGAAAGTGCAACAATGTTCGCTCTGATTTTCAGAACACAGAAGCTGTACACCCCTTTTTTAAAATACTTTTAGCTACAGGGTTATGAGAAACAGTTTTTCAGAATTTCTCCTGTAAGGATTAACGTTGGCTTTGCTAAAATGGTATTTTTCAAATATCCGAATATTTTAACGAAATAATTGATCAAATATTTTAGTCAAGTTTTTCGTGTTAAGCATAGAAAATTATTAATACGACACACAACAATTACATTTCGAATTCTGCGTTGAGTCTTCTCTATTGTCTTCATGTCTAATTAATACATGACTTAATTAGCACAGAAATTTAAGACATGTACCCGGAATAAATTCTATACAAGCTGAATTTTTACAAAGAGCATCTAATAAGTGCTCTAAATAAGTCCTGAAAAGTCCCCAAAAATCCCAAGTGTGCTTCACCTGTTTCAGAACCAGAAGTGCCTAAGTGACATTTACCTTCGGCTTTTAATATACGCCCAAGATAAATATGGTACAAGCTTAAATTGTTTACCTCCAAGAGGTTGGAATCACAGTTCGTCATTCGGAGAGCGACGCAGACACACTCATCGTATCGACAGGTGTGTTGAAATATATGGACGTTTGCCCAGTGATCGTCGTATTGATGTTTACAGATTTTCTCTCGCAGTTAATCGCGCAAACGGAGAAATGTTAACTTAATATGCTGAAACACAGGATACATTATCACGCAACCCTTTCAGAATACACGCCATAAGGAAGACGAAGGATAGATTTCCCAATCGATACAGAAGAAGATATTATTGTGGTAGGATCTTCACTTTAGAAGAGAGTTCGTGAAATAGTGATGCGATATTTGTTAATATACACTACAACTGACATTGCATTTTAAGTATGCTTATGATATGCTGACAGCCTATATACTCTTCTAAAGTCATATAAATAGTTTAAATTATGGCAATTCGATTAAGATTTTTATTTTCTTATCATGTTACAGAGTGTGGCTTTCTTGTAAACTTAAATACTGAATTGGAATAAAGTTATTCGTAAATTTGACCAGATTAATTTATGTTACATGAAAAGCTTGTTAATCGCATTAATGTCTTACTAACTAACTATAATTTTATGTTACAGACGTGTAAATATTGAGTTTAATTTTATGTATGTCACTTAGCCCAGTTTACCGTTGAAATATGCGGAGCACTTACACAATTGTTGGGGATTTTTCAGAACTTAAGAACCAAAATCCTCAGATACTCTGTACAACATTTCAGCATGTACCACATTAATTCTGTAATAATAATACAGATTTTTGTAAACTGTCACATATTTTCGGCTCTAAACCTGGTGAAGCACAAGTAATATTGTTGGGAACTTTTCTTCTCGGCACTTACTGTAAACATAATTCAGAAGTTCTGTACAAAAGTTCAGCTTGATCTATATTTATTCTGGCCATATATTTATAAGCCTGGGATAAAATGTCAGAAAGAAAATTTTGGCTCTCTTTTTTAGACTTATCAGAACTTATTAAGAACACTTACTTGATGCTCAGTACGAATTTTGTGCTTCTTCCAAATTTATTATAGGTTCATGACTTGTAAACTGGCTCATATTATTCGAGTGAGTGAGAGATTTTGGTGAGCGCTAAACATCGAAGTCTTTTGCGCTGCTGAGGGGCGACAAGAAGTGAGCATGGAGCGACGCCGGAACGAAAGGGCGGGGAAAACGGGAGATCCCCGAGAAAACCCGCCGACCAGCGGCATCGTCTGGCACGATTCCCACATGCAAAAATCTGGGGACCGACCCCGCCGGGAATCGAACCCGGATCGCCTTGGTGGAAGGCGAATGGTCTGACCATTTTTTTTTTTTTTTAATGTTTGGTACAATGACAAGGCTAACGCCTCGCCATTGCACCAAACATTCACCCCTCCCTTTAAGTTGGTTAGTTAATGAATTCCCCAGTAACTATGTATAGTGTAGTTGTCGTTGTAATTGTAAGTTGTCTTCTGGCACATAGACAAGACGAACACAAACACCCAGTCCTGAACCCGAGGAAGTGATTGTAAACATCATTTCCCCGGCCGGGAATTGAACCCGAGACCCTTGCCTCAGCAGCCAGGAGCGCTAACCACTGAGCCAAGTGGCCGGACTCCATTCGGCCACCGCGCCCCGTCATATTATTAAAATTTACATTATGTACAAGGTTACAAGAAGACATGAATCACGGATTTCGATTCCGCACTAGTTCTTTTATAATGTTTTATGAGTGTGGGTAAAACAAACTAACGTTAAGACAGAATTTAAAAAAAGAACAGGATCAATTAAAACAATGATAATCTCTACGAAATACTTTTAAACCATCAAAATATATTTTTTCTACGAAGTTTGCTAACGAAATTTTGCACAAGCAACTCGCCCGCATATATATATATACATACATATGTGTGTGTGTGTGTTCGTGTGTGTGTAGCGAACGTGAGAAAATATTCACAGTAAACTTGCCTGAACAAACAAAAAGCTTTCCAATAGAAGCACAATTTTATTCATAACATCATGTTGGAATTTTATGAAAACGTAATGTTACGAAATGTAAACTCCGAGAATGCGTATTAAATAAATTGTATTATCACTAACATATGTCCCTGCATAAAGGTGTGTCGTGTAAGTAAAAGTAGGTAGTAGTACAAATTATTCTACAAAAATTAGCCATGATTAACGGAAACTTAAGATATATGTCAACACACAGATAATAATCTGAACGATCACTAAGGCGATGAACGAACGACACTTACGTGTGAAAATTGGTGAGATTTGGAAAAGGACAATTTAATTGGTCGTTATTAAAATAAATATTACAAAAAAGTATTACTTAAGGTCACACTCTCTTCTTTCTGCTGTTTTGGCGATAATTATATTTCTTTTCTTAAACGAGAGCAGATATAAAAAATCTGTCTTGCAGTTTTGTTTAAAATTATTTCTGTCGCGATACGTATTTTACAAAACAAAGAATTGTACGGTTTTGACTAAAAAGTCAATTAACCAGAATTTATTTGATTACATAATTAGCTGAAACCATAGTAGGCCTATTTACTGTGTTGAAAAAATCTGCGAACAATGAGAAGAAGATTTTAAACAAAACTGCCAAATCGATGTATATCTCTCACGTTTAGACGTAAAAAAATTAAATTTTTAAAAATGTAGAAACAAGTGGGCATGGCCTTAATAGATATTATCGTCATTGCGAAAAGAAACGCAGCAAATTCAGATATGCACGTATTTGTCAAAATGAACCAGCTTTGATTTTTATTAAGTGTGTCATTTACGGTTGAGTAATAACAATTATCAATAAAAATATTTACGCTATACAATTTCGTATAATTTACTTATACTTTAATAGCCGTTTTACATCTTTAAAATATTTTTGTGTTTATTTGAAAGAAACCTTATGTGAAAAGTTAAACATCTGATACACTAGCAGATTGCAATCCCCAAAACATCTGTCCTGTAATGTTTATTATGTATTTATTTTATATAAATTTGCGCGCATGGTGCTGTCAAGTTGACTGTGTAGTAATAAAATAATCTGAATATATGAAACATGATAAGTGATAATTTTATTTACGAAATAGGTTTTTGACATGGCTGTACCATTCTAGTAAGATTTATATATATTATGTACTATCGAGTCAAATAAATTATATGGTTGCGTTTATTTATGTCGGGACCACAGACATTTTCACCGAAGCACAGCACGAGCAGTAATGAAGTCTTCAAAGTGTTGAAACCGAGTGAGGTGGCTCAACGGTAAGACGTTGGAATCGCATTCGGGAGGAATAGGGTTCGTTACATTCATGGTTCCGGCCACTCTGCTTTCGTTTTTCCATTGTTTCCCAAAATGGCTCCAGGCGAATGCTGAGGAGGTTCCTTAACATAGGCTATGGCCGATTTGTTTCCTAGTTTCTATATTTTTATGAAGTTGTGTGTGAACTATTTCTAATGATCTCATTGTCAACGAGACATAATACCGAATAAAATAAATAAATGAAAATTGTTAAAACCTTTCAAAGTGTGTCAGACAGGGAAGGTCGGGCAGTATCGAACACCTAAGGATTTATTCTAATAAAACTTTTACTCGTTGCATAAAATTAAAATTACATATGTCTCTGTAATTGTACTTAAATAATTTACAAATCCTAATAAAGCAGAGTAAGCTAAACAATAGGAAGTAATAGAATTTATGAAAATTACAAATATATGTATTTTGTACAATTCCATAACTTGGAGGGTTATATTAGTCATTCATTTCCCTTTCAGAATTTTACAAGATTGCAACTGTAAATGATATTTAAGTATTTTTATAAACATCACATTTGTAAAATAAAGGATCCCCTTCAAGGTCTGCACAGTTTTCATGTGCCAATCCTTTACATATGTTACACTGTATCCAAATCCTCATTAAAATTTTCTCCGCAAATGATGCAGTCAGCAGATTCTTCCCTTGCTGCACACGAAAATTTTGGTAGAAGTTTTCTAGGTCGTATTGTTTTTCTGAGCTGCTTCCCTACAGCTTTCTTAAACTTTCGTGACTTTTGATTTATGTTCAATCTTCTACTTTTTTTTTTTGCTTCCAACTCATTTTTGTACGGGCTTGATGTTAGATCCTCACTTCTGTCTCCCCGTCGTTTCCGTAAGTTCAGCATGGAAATAGCACTACTCGGAAGTGGGGAAAGTTTCTCTACAATGCTCATAGCTGAAGTGCTAGGTTCAGGGCTTTCAGATCTTGTCATTCCGGAGTCCGATGGTGTTAATTCTTCTGCTGCTATTGCTTGATATGATGTTGAAGGCTCTGGAGATTTCTGTCTTGGATCACACGGTGAAGATTTCTCTTGAACAGTGGTTGCTACGCCAATCGAACATGCATGGAAATCTAAGTCTTTGAATATGCTACGATTGAGTGGGTAAATTCCAGTGCGCATGAACGCCGACTAAGCGAGTTCCATCCTGCACAATTTGGATAACACACAGTTTACTAGGCCAGCTATGTCCTTAAGAGCAGTTTTCAACTTTTGGTATTTTCGCATCCCCAAAGAACAGGCTTCATTAAATGCGTTCTTGAACGGTTCTATAACAACTCTGTCCAGCGGCTGCATTTTATGAGTCGTGTGAGGCGGTAAACTCAGGATGTGGACGTGGTGTGAACGAGAAAACAATATCACTTCTAAATCCTTGTGGCTTGAATGGCCATCGACAATTAACAGTGCAGGGTTCTTTTCACATGGCGCCACTCTTTCAACGAATAATTTGAGCCATTTTAGGAAACCATCTTTGGTAATCCATCCACTTGGTTGTCCATCAAACACACTTCCAACGGGTGCATCTTTAGTTAGATCATTATCTAGGCGAACTCTTGGGAAAACAAACAGTGGAGGAACAAACAGGCCTCCAGAAGCATTAATGCACAAAAGTACAGTAACATTTCTTCCTCTTTCACCTGATGTTAATTTCCCCACCTGTTTCTTACCCCTTGTTGTTATGACTTTGAGTTGGTTGTTGTGAACGCATGACACCCCAGTTTCATCAGCGTTAAAATGCACGATGGACTAAACTAATATTTTCCCATTAATTCTGACAGCTTGTCATAAAACCGGTCAACTTGTTCTTTATTAAACCCAGCAGCCCGCTGCAGACTTGTAGACTCCGTGGACCTTAGGCTCAAATCGGGTTGCCTCTTCATGAACTTATAGTAATAAAAGTATTTTCCAGCTTTTTTTTTTTTTTTTTTTGCTTCTTTAAGCGATGACCAATGCGTAGGTGCTCTGCCAAGTCAAATGATAAAGTAAGAAATTCATCTCTAGTCAGTGGCATGAGTTGCCTATCTAGAGCTTTAACACGGTTATATAACAGCTCCTCATGTTCATCACTAAAAGTATTTCGGAATGAACCCATGTGTGGTTTCATAATTGCCGCGTTTCCTGAACAAGTTTAACGAGTCGGTCTCCCAGTGTACTCTTTGGAATGGAAAAAGTGTTCACTTGCTACTCTAATGCTCATTTCATTCTTTCTAACATGTTGCACTGCTGGTTTCATATTGTCTTCTGTCCATTTCCCCTTTTTTCTCTCCATTTTTCGGAAAATATAAAGAACACCTGCATCAGAATATATTCGAAAAAATCGAACTCTAATGTCCGGTACTACCCGCACCCGTCCGATATAACCATCCAACAGGTTGTCCGACAATACCCGATCGACACGCAATCTAAATCCCGTCATAAAGCACAGAGTATTCAACGCACACAAATGTTACACCGTACGGTCATACAAAAGGTATTAATACACAAGCTACTATGCCTGGACTAATATATCACTTACTTGTTGTGTTGTAACAAGTTGGCAAAGTTATCTCCGTGCAGAAGGTCCTTGCGTAAAATCAACAAAACATAACACCACTCCACACCCACACAACGCACGAACTCACATTGGCGAACCCACGCATCCTTCATACAGATGTACGAAACAAGCCCTCGATTAGTGCTGCCCCTAGCGTGCAACTCTGGAAACTACACTGTCCGATATCACCCGCTGTCCGGTATTACCCGACCTTGACTAAGCCATGGAACGATTTTGAAGGTTACTCGACAATTCAGATGTTTTAATTTCAGCACTTCGTTTTCAACTAGAATTCTTGAATTTATCAGATGGTGTATAGCCACTGTGTAAATTTTCGTCTACAGTTGAATTATTAGTGTAATAGATAAGAAGAATTTCAGTTAATTAAGACAGCTCAAATGGACCAGCACATTGTCTATTTTTTTTTTTTTCATCATTTAAGAGTCCAACTAGATGAAACAATTATTTTTCATTTAAAACGTTCATCTTTATATCCTAAATATTAATCCATAGCAATTGTCAACTGGGTCTGGTTGTGGCGAAAGCTCCGTGAAGGAAATAAATGTGGCCGCCGCAGACTCTGAATAAACGTCACCACAGAAACCTGTGGAGGGAAGATTATTTAGAATATGATCTTTAGCCGGACGTGCTCCGTGACGAAGAGATCTTCTGCCTGACTGATTCTTTATTTCCGTTTTGTAATCAGATTCGTTTGAAATCGAGGAGTAAGCAGCGCAGGACAGGAGTGAGGTACCAAGCTCGATGAGTAGTCGGAGAAGAGAGAACTGTAATTTGAAAGCGGATGGAACAGGGGGTGACGGAAAGACCGACAGCATGTTGGCGGAACAAGATGATGGACAGAAGAAAGAGTGGAAAACTGGAGTATATCAGAATATGGCTTATTTATGTAGGAGAACGCTTCTCTACGTTTGTCACGCAATCCTGTTTGAATGACACACGTTTTTGTACGTCATAAACTAAATTCTCTGTGTCACAAATATACCTTTTCCTGACGTCTTACTGTTTAAGATAGCAACTTCATAGAAAGCTGTCACAGTGCGGTTTTACAGGCAACTGAAACGTATAAAAGTTGAAGCCGTGTTCCTCTCAGAGGCTTAGCTTGAAACATGAAGCGGTAGTTATAAATCGTTATAAAAACCGACACCATGCTAACGACGCGGCTCTGTATTAATCTATATCTGCATATAAAACTCTTCTTTTTTTCAAAGCGTTATAAATCCTAACCGAAGAGTAACATTCTCTAATAAGCTTAGTAAAACTTACATCACCATTATAAAGAGATGGGAGAAGTGAATACGTTTTGCCTCACATTACCCCTCGTGCTACTTTCGCAATTGCCAATTAAATTTTAATCTTCCCCAAGCCTTAATTGACCACTACTACCTAAGCTATGTTCCTATTCAGCAATATCCCATTGTACAGAATCTATTATCACTTTCCATCTGAAGGCAAGGCGAGGAACCATCCCGATATTAGTAAATATTAATTAAAATACGACGTAATAGTTTTATAACAGTAGAGACCTGTGTTGAGTGTGTTTCAATAAAAAAATAATAGGTAAATTTATAAAGTTATGGCATAACAGAAATTTAAAAATGTTTTGAAAACTACATTTTTGTATGTCTAAACGAATTTAGCTGGAAAGTTGGGAATTTTGATTTATTGTTACGAGATGGGTAAAATATTTCTTTGTTTATTGGTAGCAACTGTTCAGCCACTGTGTGTTAGTCACTGAGAAAATGCTGTACACGGTAACAAACTCTCACTGAATGATAATTTAAATTACATTACAAAAAATTTCTTAGCTAAAATGGAAGTTTTTCTCCTACAATGTGGGTACATTGCCTTGCAAATAGAGCCAGTGTTAAACATTGTCACGTTACAAGTCTGGTAACATAAGTAAATTATACACTTGACTGTTTCCTAAAAATATGTAGGATCTCCTTTAGCGATGTATATAAAATATTTTGACTACATTTTAGTTTTTAACGCTCCGCTTCGGTGTGGTAAATTTACAATAATTGCATAGTGTACAGCTAGGTAAAGTACGTAAGGAGGAAATTTAATATTCGTAAACCTCCCGGAAGCATAACAATACTGACACTGGTACGTACAATGGAAACAGCTGGATCTGCATTGAGTGAAAGAGACCTGCTCATGATTTATTGGGGCGTTCTGTCACAAATGGGGTGGTCACACAGTATGTAATTAAATTTTATGTCCCAGGATGGCAGGGTACCTATACTCACTGTGTCAGACAACTTCAAAAGGTGTTCATCTGAAACCATATAAAATTACGGCTGTCCAGTGTCCATAAAATGCAGACTACAGATAATTTTAACCGTCGAAATTTTTTGCTGTACTCCTTTTACACATTGGTCCGCCGTAAACAAACGAGGTCAATATCATTCCGCGGCGAAAGCCAGCGATTGGCCGCTGTCTGAACTGATTTGATGGGTGGTTGGCTACAAGTTCATCTAGTATCAATAAATCTAACACAAATAACTCATGTACTACACAACCTATACGTTTACTTATGTTTGTAGTAGCTTTTATGGCCAGTACTAGTCAGCATGTATAACAGCAAGTCCGTTATTAATAGTTAATTACGAACTAAATACCAGTAAACTTTTACTACCCACAGCAGTTTTAATAAGGCTGTCGCACTTACCGAGCACATTTTTTCCAGTTTTCACTTCTTTCCATGTTTCACAATTTTCCGTTTTCTTGGGATTCCTTTTGCGCACTGAAAATACTGGCAGCGCACGCACTCGCCATCTCAATTGTATTTGCAGTTAATTCCTTTACATGCAAAGTCTATAATGCTGTTGCCAATTATTAAAAACATTAAAACGGTTCTCTTTTCACCACTCGCTAACGGCTTTCCCTGTGCATGTTTCACAACAACAACGAACGATTCTTGATTGCGACACGCAATAATTATCGATTGAAACTGTCACGTAGAAGTCGCGACTCGTCAATACGAAAGCAGGGAACCGTCAATAACCATGGGAATAGACTGTTCACTGCATGCGTGTCTGACAGATAACGACTGGCCTAATGCTTTAAAAAGCAGCGTGGGAAATGATATGCATAAATATCCACACCTGGAAGTAAAACATGTATGTCGTGCGGTATATAAGTTTTATTCCTTAATAATAAATATACATGCAATGAATAATTAAGTCTTATAAATGTGAACTATTTTTAGATGTGAATAGGCACAATGTTTGAAGGAAACCAATCAGAATCTAACAACGAACGTGTATTTGTGTACTAGAGTGCTAAAGTAAGAGCAAATGTAGTAATAAGATTTCAGACGTTCATTGAGCAAAATCTGAGCACGGATGACGCTTTGTTTCATGTAGCCCATGTGGCCACGTGAAGTCACATAATTCAAGGTGTTACGCCCCCGAAACTCCACATACAGTTCATGAAGTTCGTGTTCATTCAGTTGAATTCGGGTTAAGGTGCGCAAACTCCACACAGAAAATATTGAGGCCGATTATCTTTTCGACCTTAATTCGGACACTGCAATGTACCGTCGGATATTCATGGAGTTTCGTGTGTAGTTTTTTGATGTCTAGCCTGGTAAAGGTTTTTCCCGACAAAACGGCGCAATGTACCATTTATATTAAACGCCTTCCATGACGCTAATTTCAGTATCGTAGAAGACCAAGAACATGTGACAACCGAGATCTCCACATTTGACAGCACTAGAAGATACTTAAAATATATAGATTACGCAACACGCTCCCAGACTTGAGACGATTTATTTTGCCGTAGACAATTAAATCTCCCAAACATTGTCTAAAGGTGGGATATAATAATTGTGGATTGCATTATACGCTTTTTTTGTAAATAAATAAAGAAACTAGTCAGTTCTATATGGACCTGCATTTATGCTCATAGATTTCATCTCTTAAAAATGAGATATTGTTATAGTTGCGTCGATTTCGCGGATTCACCTGTCAGCAGTCTAGCTTTCTCAGTCCTATACGCGCACCGGCTACAGTCGATTATTCATTGGCGTACGACATTGCAAACGGGAAGCAAGCGATAGTCATAAGAATTATTTCCTTGTTTTCTACTGGCTTCTAGCAGTAAGGGCGTTTATAGATAGCTGCCAGCTAATAACAGACGTGACATTGAAGTATGAGTTATTGACGTCCAACCTAACCTGGAATGTATCTGCGGAATTGACGTACCTCTAGATAATGTTATGGTATGTTTAATATGATCACAGCTAATTACGCAGTAGTGTCATTACCACATTGGAGGTAAACTCGAGTCACATGAGCCAACACTATAGAGAAAAGTCTCTAGCCAATCAAGAGCTGCAGACGAACACGCCTGAGAGAAGCCCTGCCGATATGGAACTATCCACTGCACACAGTAGCAAATCAGTAGGACCGTGAACTATTCGCGAAAAGAATTTTGCTTCAGTTTGTTGCAGTGCCTTACGTGCACATCTGCAGCTCTGCTCCATCGTTATTTGCAGCGTGTATTTGCAAAGTGACGTCACTTGTTTGATTGCGCCAATCACAAAAAGGTTCCTGCAACACCACGCGCCTGTCATTTGCAGGTATAACAACAAGACGCTTAAGAGTTTAAACATCCAATCACTGACTACGAAGTAGAACTGCAGCTGTATATACAAGGCACTGAAACCAAGTGGGGCAAAACTCTTCTTGCGAAAAGCTCATGGCGCTACAAATCAGACACAACGCCCGAATATATAGTCCCGTGCAGTCAATAGCAGTCTTAAGTACGATTGTTTCGCTGATACGCGCTACGCTCATTTCGCTTCTGTAAACCGAAGAGTTCTGTGGCATGATAATGGGTTTCAGGTATGTATGGTATGTTTACGATACATGCGAAGTGCACAGCGGAGCCTGTTACTGTGTTCTTGCGAGCGTGTAGCCGGACAGATGATGTTCGCACAGTTGAGGAACCGGGAAGCCTTGACATCTCTCTCAAACGCCATGCCTGCAGAACCAACGCGACTACAGAAGCATGACGTCGTCGCATTATTTTATAAGCCCGCATGTTGAATCTCAGACATTATGACTGCTCTACACTAAATTATTCTTAATTTTGTACGTTTACCTTATATTGTTTGTTAGACATTATTTGTCACTACATCCGCTCGGCATGCATTTTTCACTCAAGTAGTATTCACGTAACATGCCAACATAAAAACTTGTACGCTGCGGGGACGAACTAATTTCGTAAACCATATGACTTATTGAAATAAAATAATTTTATTGGGCTAGTTTCGAAATACTGGTAGGTGTTTAGCTTGTAATTGGTTGAGCTGTGTTTCAGAGTGTCTTAAGTTTCTTCACGCCACTAAAGAGAGGTAATTTCAAACACGAGAACAATTTCTCTTGCAGAGAGAAGGCAACCGCAAAATAATTGGTTCAGTTGCACGCATATACTTGTTTTATGCTAAAAATTAATCACCAAAAATGAGAGATGTGGAAATTGCTGGTTCAACTACTCGCCAAAATTCTGTGAGCACTCTCTTCTCAGATAATTGTTGTTTGGCTGCAGCTGTAGGGAGTATACTGTTGCACGATTGGCAAGGTGTTGCGAGAGCCAGTGAGTGATTACGTGACGGTTAGCTGGTTGTTTTAGAGTCTTAAAATAAGGAATTCATTAGCGGTGAATGCATCACGGACACTAATATGTAATAAATAAATGCCATCAGGAGGGAATGCGAGGACTACGGTTGCAGATTTAGAACTGGGTGTTCGTACGCTCATGCATACCCCGACGGGTGACACGGAATGAGGCCCTTCAAAGGAGAAGCGTCGGAATAATAAGAGTGGGATAAACTGGAGACCCCCGAGAAAATCCACCGACTTGTGACATCGTTCGTCACGATTTCCGCATGCCAAAATAAGAGAATCTACCCACCGGGTATCAAACGCGGACCGCCTTGGTGGGAGGCGAGTGGTCTGACCACTACACCGCCGCAGTTACACTAATTTGTTGGGCTAAACATTTTTTTTAATTATAACTTTTCCTGAAATGAACTTGTGACATTTTTGATTTGTTTGGATAAAATGATTGTCTGTAATAATTAACGGATGCCTCTCTGGGAAGTCTAAAAAAAATTTGTTACTTTAGCAAAGATATCCAAAAATTACCCGAATTAATTTGAAACCAAGCTGAATTTCAAACTCCTATACAAGTAAGTTACTCTCGTTATTGGGCCACCAATTTTAGATTCGTCCTCGAGTATTTGACGGACCAAAATCAAACCTACATAATATCAACCACTGAATCATACTTAGTGTTGTTAGACGTTTTACTGAAGTATCAACCAATGACTATAATCAACTGAGGACAGAGAATACACAGAGTTATGAAATACAGCCATTAGGTCATTGAACTCACTACATTTCCAGGGCTTAAAAAATTTGTAATGATCCGGAATTTTCACGAGTTCAGCAACCTACCGGATAGAATCCACTGTCGTATGCACATTCTGTCCTCAGCTACTAGTACATTGGCTGCTACTCCAGTGAGTGAACAGTTGTACATGTGTCGGGGTAGCTCAGGCATTCCTGAATATTTTCATGCATGTTTGTCATTGGTTCAGAGTCCTCAAGAACGACTTAAATATTCACTTACCCAATCGTGGAAATAACTACCATACACAGGAGTTTAAACCTCCCTTTTACTTTAACGAATTCACAAAATTTCCGAGTTTCTAATACTCATACAAAAGTGAACCTAAATTTCGCGAATAGTATTTTGCGGAACACAAATTGTATTTAGTTACGTGAATATCTGCCGATATACTGTTGTCTCTGTGAAGAAAACCCTGCAAGTTGGCGCTACTGTTGCACGTTATAATCAGTTTCGGGGGGGAACCGGTTTCGATTCCTGGATCCGGCCATCACGAGTTCAGTCCATTTTGCTTTCCATACATCGCTCCAGGCAAACGATTGAATGGATCCTTTTGAAAAGCCATGGCAGATTCCTCTCCCAGTTCCTGTCACTGTGTAAAGTTGTGTGTCATCGTCTTTATTTACTTCGCTGTCGACGAGACGTGAATCCTACTTCCTTAACTTATCTCAGTGAAGATATGTTTTTCATTTGTCTACGCCAATCTGAATAAGCTTACTGCGTCACAAGACGTATAGACCCACCAGGCAGAAGCCTCGTAAGAACTCTAACCACCCAGTGATCTAAATGGACGTGAGATAAAATCTCTTCATATACAACAGTTCATGAAATATTTTTCCTAAAATTGGAAGGCCTTACTTAAATTTAAATTACACGAACTTACTAAAATGAAACAGAAATGGGTCCCTGAGCAAAGGAAAAACCTTTTTCCCACTTACTTTCCTCCAAAAACCCTTCATCGCCCAAAGCCCTCTGCTACGGCCAGCGAAACAAACTGCCAGGCGAGTTATTATTGGAGCGCTCAGCAACGATTATAACAAGTGAAAACGAAGAAGCTATTTCCGAAATAGAAGCAGGCACTGTTTCAGAGAGCTGTATTTACTTTTCATCAAGAGTGGATCTAGTAACGTCCGTTGGGGAATGAGAGGTGGAATTACTTGTGCTTGAAAGGAAACTCAGTGGGGAAGAGTCAATCAAGAGGAGGAAAATTGCTAACTCACGATGTGAAGCAGCATATTACAGAACAAATGTGTTGTTTTAACAACACTACATACAGGACGAGTGTAAATTAACCTGACAAACTCGGGCAACTTACTCCGTACGATATTATACACTGATAATTTAAGTATGTTTTTCTCTCAAGTATATCGTAAGGGCGCAATAGCCCGCTAAATATATCATTTTAAAATGCGTTGAATTTAAAACGAAACAAAAAAAATCTGAGATTAAATATTAAATCGATCATTATTGGTTTCTATGATGAAGATTTTACCCATTAAAAATGCGGTTATCAGGTTTCATTAGGAATACCGTGGTCACCCCTCTAATTCATCCCTTTTAACTTACGCTAAATTTTTAACACAAATCTGTAAGTAATTTTTAAACTTTTATTGCGCTGCAACATGCCTAAATTAAATGAAACATCTCGTCTGAATATTTTCAGGTGAAGAGTGTTTAAAAAATCCTTTGGTAACTTTTAAAAATATGAATACCTTGGTAGACAGGCAATGAACAACACAAACACACACATCTGAACTTATTTAAATTTGTGTGATGTTTTGCAAGGAATAACTTGGCGGAGTTCGTGAGTCGAATAAAAACTCATTCTGTATTACTTAGTCCGCAAGAACTACTTATGTTTTTTTTATTAATGAATTGACATACAAACACATATATACACAAATTGTAGTATTATATACATATATATATATATACACACACACAAGTGCAGGATATTTACAGAAAAACCTGCAGACACCGGCTGATGAATCCTTGTGAATAAAGCAGAAAATATATAAAGCACTTAGTACGTAACCGCAATATTAAAATTGAATCTCGAATACATATTTGCTTCACAAACCAAAACTGAACGAAGTAAACAAACGACACTCACAACATTCCTTTTTGTTAATGGGGTCAACAAACCAACAGCAAACGTCGGTTGACACATTCTATCATTACGAAAAAAAAGGCGTGACCTTCCATTGTGTAAAAAATTGTGACTTCCAGATATTCAAACGTTTGAAGCTGAACTATTGAGAAACGTGACATGAGTAATATAAAACGAACTCGCGTAAAATTACGCGAAGCTTAGGCGTGACGACACAGTGCCTACTGCGTAGGCAATACTGCGAACACAAGTGTGTTTTATACCGGCCGCACCTCACAGAGGATGGTAGATATTCATTGTGAATATAATTTACCGTACCATAAATGGTTCATATAACCGACAACAAATTGCTGAATTTGTGTGTAATTTGAAGGAAAATGATGAGAAGTGAGCAGGCGAAACTCTATATTTTAATATGTACAGTACGTTAAACTATTCAGAAACGCAGCAGAACTACACTAAACATTTGCATATCGGTGTCAGCAAAAATTGTGTCCGTATCAATCGGGTGGGTGGGGTAACCTCTTCTAGTATTTGTATCAAAATGTATGTTAAAATTTGTGATTGTCGAGACAAGTATCATTAACTATGCCAGTAATATGCACACAGGCCGTAAAAAATATGTTTGTTCAAGTTAAAATTTGATAATGAAATTTCGCTTAATAATTAACGAGTATTCATATTACATAACGAATAAAAATTTTCACTACAACGAACAGTTAAAATATGTTTTATTACGCACCGCTGCACTGCTTGTGTGATACCGACTTGGCTATGTTATCTCAAGCTTTAATTGTATCTGGCATGTAAGAAATCTGAATAACATGGCACACAGATACAAGACTAAGGCTGAGAGGACCTTTTTTTATTACTCAGGTCACATTTCTCAATAATTCACCTACAAACGTTAACAAATCTTGAACGCAATAAAAGGGTGGCCGCCTCTTTTATTTTATTCCGCGTAGAAGTTATTAACAAGCGTCTATTGTCGGCTTAGGCCGCATTAACGTTAGGAGATATTAAAGAATATTGCCAGTCATCAGTGAATTTCAAGTTTGTGGGAACATTTATATTTTCAAATTTGTTATTCTAATGTTCATTATTCCATTAATATTACGGATATGTAAAAAGTGCCATATATATTATTTTGTTTCGTTTTATTTTCACAGGAAATCGCCAGCAGGAGTTTGTAGGTGTTTTTTTTCGCAAGCACGTAAGTTTATGTTATTAGCATCGGTGAAACTGTTACAAACGCAGAAAGCCGCGGTAAATGTTCAAAATGGCATCCTCTTGCTTCCTCACACACGTGCACACTTCGGACCATGCACTGCCTCAACCTGTCAGATACTCCCACATCTGTCATAGGAAATACAGTCGAGGGCATCAGCATACTCGTATCAACAACATAATTCAGTTACCTGACAAAATTACTTTTACTACCAGTTACCTTGCTTTACTGAAAAATTAACATTTTAATTTGTTAACGCGCACAAATAATTTTAAACAATTTGGCGCCTGTAGTTTAGTAATGATAGTAATTAACTTCAACGCAAAAGTTAATCGTTACAATCTGCAGTGAAAAGTAAATATAATTCCTGCAAATACTAAGCAACACAAATATATAGCCTCATCTGTGTATAGTGCTAGTTAACCAAATGTGTCAGTTACACGAGGTATTTGTATAATATTGATAGACACATGTATGGATAATATGTGCAAATACTTTCACAGGCAGAATGGGAAGAAACTATTATGTTCACGGTGTGGTGTCGATCACATAACGACGTTATAGTGATTGACGTGCAAAAGGGAACAGCCCGACGCAAAATATTTCGATATCAGCTCTTGTTTAGGCTTAAAAAGTTACAACCGCGAAAATAGGCGCTTAATTCGTCAAAAACCTCCGTCTATATATTCAGTAAATAATACTTTTCAGTTATTTTATTATTATGTTCAAATGTAAAAAATGGTAAAATGCACCACAATTAAGAAATAAGGGTAATTAAGATAATTATGTTTGTTTACGATTTGTAATACAAATGTAAAAATTGTGTTACATTGCAATGGTAAACCAAATCTTTAAATAAATGATAAAGGCACCAGAATACGATAGAGAAGTTTCATGGCAATGCATTGTAGTTTTATAATTTTTACTTTGATGTGTGTCACAAAACTGGGATAAACACTTAAGATTGAGAAAAAACTCGTCTCCTGAACCGCCTTAAGGGGGTAGTTACTTAAAATATTGAATAGCGATAAAAATTTTCGTAACATAATTTTATGTTAATTATTTTAAAACAAAGCCGAACAAAGCATTATATGATATGTTAACAATTATTTACACGCCTAATTTATTTTTGTCGTTACAGTTGTGATCTGTGAGTTTGTAATTACTGTTTTACTAATTATTTATTGATTTCACTTTCACATCAGAAATTATGTACGACAGTAAACACACTAAACATTTTATCATAAAATTTAGTTACAAGGAGACGAGTATAAAACATTTTATTTAAGAAACTGCCCACTTCATCGTAGTTGGTTGAATATTATCTGCACAATATGCGCGGATCTTATGTATGATTGACTGATGCGTTTTGCGGATGATACTTTATTGATTGGGCGACATTCTGGTGTGTTGCACCATAGTTTTCGATTGCTGGATGACTTTCTGCTGTATTGCTGGCTAGTGGAGTCATACCATGGCTCGTACAGGTCAAGGAGGAAATATATGTCTGTTAAACTTGCGCAGAGAATGCTATGCTAATACGCTCAATTACTTCCTTATCGTTCAACTGACAGTTTTACTTGAGCTATATCTCAAGTGTGAATATTTCTCTCTCCTGTCATTGCCCAAGCAGTAGACACACTCTAAAAAATAGTTTGTAGATTTACCAGACGTGCGTATAGGACCGCTAAGAAAGTAGGAATGGTAGAATAGTTTCCCAGACATCCATGGTAACACTCCTATACCTAATTATAAAACAGTCAAATGCATACTAAAGTTTCCACACTTGTATTGTAACATTTGTAAAAGTTTGCATATTTACAAGACCGAAGCGTGGTAACTGTCCAGTACTGCGTCTAGGATAATAACTTCCTAAACATTTGAGGAAATTTTTTACAGTGCACGTAGTTAATAGGCTGTGACAACGAAGACGTTTAACCGAACTAATAACTGTGTGTATGCAGCGATACAGTTATCTGTTGGAGATAAAATTACATTTTGCAGCCTAAAATAGTATGTTCGAAACACAGCAAAACTAGTTATGTTTGATTTAAAACATTTGTTAGTGTAAGGGATGCTTGGCAACAAAATATTTAGCTGGCGTAACACAACTTTTTCTATTTGTAGGGCCGCGAAAAGTTTTTGCCACACTTTGTTTCAGTGTCTTACATGTACACCTGCACCTCAACTTTATCGTTACTTGCAGAGTGTTTTTATGCAGATTCATTCTTCATTTGACTGTGCCAATCGGTACGTGGTTAACTGTGACACATCACGTCTGTGATTTGCGGGTCTATCGCATCCAAACACTGACCACAAATCTGAGATGCAGGTGCTCACGTAAGGTACTGAAACGAATTGGTACAAAAATCTTTTCGCGAAAACTACCGGGCCCTATCTATTGGATTACAACATACATTTAACTATGGCTATATAATTTAACACCAAAAAAATTACCAATGAAAACTCCCATTTTAACCAGGTTTACTCATTGGGAATAAACATAAACGAAAAAAAATCCACTTGCATCTTTCGTAGGCTTAGTAATTTTTACCATATATATACCGCGTAAAATCATAAAAAGCAAGGTGCTCCAACGGTAAAGTACTGAACTCACAGTCGATATGACTTTAGTTCGATTTCTGTCTCGCCCATCATAATATGGGTTTCACGTGGTTTTCCAAAATTACTCCAGGCGAACGCTTCAGTTATTTCACTACAAAGGCAATGGTCGAAATGTTTCACGGTTTCCGTCGCTCTGAACCATTTGTAGCTTATATAAGGTGTCTGCCTGGGTTGACGTAGTTTGCGCATTTGAAGCCTAGGAGTGCGGAGCAGCAAGGGCGACATGGCACTCGAGTCACGCCTTACCGTAGCCTCTGGGCATAAGGCGCTGAACTGAAACGCAGACTTCTCGCCGATAAATTGTCTCAACGAGACATTCTGTGGTGATAATCATTTTATAATTTATTATAAAACATTAAGTTGTGTTGTACAATCCAATTACTTTTAAATTAAAATATTCTGTACTTAAGAGCATTTCTTAGCTAAAATGGACCGCAAAAAACTATCGCGATTTTAGAAGTCACGAAAATAAGCTTTAATTTAAAACGGATTTAGGCCTAAATACGAGTTTCTTTGAATAATTTTTCTGAACAGATATCAGAAATTTATTTTTGGGAAGAAAGGGAACACGCAACATAAAGTAAAAAAATGTGTAAATAACGTTAAGGCACTAATTTTCAGCATTTCAAAATTTACGGTTGCTGAACTGAAAGCAAAGTATTGTAGTTACCATATTGTTGTTGAAAATAGAGACAATAGTCTAGTTTGGTTGTCGGTATTACCTGGATTGATCCTATGACACGCAAAAAGCATATTTGTTTTACAGAACATTATGTTACTTCTACATAACTGATTGTTGTAAAGAACAACCCAGATAGCATCGACAGTCATGTATGTTGTCTCTATTCTAACAGAAGTATGGTTCTTACCACAGTGATATTCTTTCAGAGTAATCCATCAAAGACTTGCAATGCTAAAATTTAAAGTTCTACAGGTAAAATTATGTTTAATTATTGTGAGGTTTAGGTGAGGTGGCATACACTCTCTTCCCTTACCCCTGAAACTACACCGGTACTCGAGGGTGAGCTTGGCCTGCAGAATCGCGCGACATCATGAGCACAGACTAGATAGAAATACAGACCCCAAATGACTTGGCAGTTCATTCGTAAATGGCGAACTTCGCTGCTTATTGCCCGCACGAGTTTGTTTATACCAGCTACCAGGCTCAGCATGTTACGGCAACATTCCTATTGGCTTGTCTGCAGTTTATCAGTGCAGCAGCCTTACGGTGATTGGTGGTAGGCGTTTCCGCCATGTTGCTGATGTGTGTGACTGAGTTCGTCATCCTACCGGCTATTTCACTTCTGTATTCCAAAATATTCTGTGGCATGAACAAGACAATGAAAGCTTGTTTTGTACTTTGTCAATTCTGACGCGGCTCGAGCCATGCGTTCCACTGTCTTGAGAATACACGACCTGTCCTTCCTCCCTTCTATCCGTTTATTCCTTCGCCGTCACCGCGTCTTGCCAGCTAGGTACAATGGCGTCCCCGGAGAAACTCCGTATTCCTTATAGCGCGCTAAGTTTAAGCAAAACTTCCAAACTTTCCCACGTGCCGATACCAGCTGCGGCCGTAATGAATTACTATCAAGGTTCCGCTATATAATAGAGACTGCTCCGAGTGTCTGGAAAGTAATTTGAAACGAAAATTGCTTCAGGTATTTCTCAACGACCTCTTATTATAGCAGATTCACACAAACAAACTATCGAAAAAAAAACATTACAAGTAGATTTTAAACTAGTATTATAATATACTGTCGGCTAATTAGAAACATTTGGTTAAGTAAATTTTTTGTAAACATAAGAAAACATCACAGCCAAATTCGTATCCAAACATTTTTGAAAGGAAATCGTTTGAAGTCCTCGTATGAAAGCCTGGTATTTTGTTTTGGTTACAGTTTTATTCTAGGCTAGTAAACTGTGATATATAGGATTTTTCGATAAAGTGATTATAACGCATATACTCCATATACTATATATATATATATATATATATATATATATATATATATATATATATATATATATATATATAATTTTTCTAATCCACGTGCGCGTCTCGAAGAATAATACCGTAGAAGTTTAATTTTCTTTCTTGCTTCTCGATGCCATGTGTGTTCGTCATCCCTCTAATTACTGTGTTTTCTGCCGCATACAAGGCTTACGGTGTAGTGTCTTAGTTTTGCATTACGAGATACTGATATTATATTGTAATGATTCCGTGTCAGTTTGTACGTCTTTTGCAGTTTGAATATTCTTTCTGCATTGGAAATTGTGTACAGTCCTGTGGGTTGGATGGTTTCACCAAAATACACACACACATATACATGTATATATATAGGATGTCCAGAAGTAACGACATAATCCTGGGCTAGGCTGTAGACGAAAATATTGTACAATTATAGGATGTTACATGCACAATGTGATAGCATATCACTGCAGTTTGTTTCCTCTTGCACTCCACTGATGTCTTACTTATTTTACCACTACTGTTCTGATCAGTATATAGAATCTAGGGCAGTCCAAACGTGACTCCACTTTATTTGACGTAACATACATTAAAATAGTACGTTGTTGTGGAGCGCAAGAGAGGACTATCTCCATTCAGTGTTGCCACATTTTGCATGTATAATATCGTAGAAATCTTTGTCAGGTACATTTTCGTGTACAATTTAGCCAAGGATTTGCGTTGTGGGCTTATTACGCAGTTGTTCGTGTGCATAATATATGCGTTTATATATCATCGTTTGATTGGCAAAAGAGCGAATGTCACATAATTTATGATTTTGAGATATTCTGTTCATATAAATTCTTCAGACCTTAAGACACGTTCTGGCAAAAGGACAATTGTTTGTGTACGCTAGGCACTGTGCTGTATATGAAAAACTCTCCCTCTCTTGAGGATAATGTTAAACTTTCATTCCGGAAAAATGGCCAACATCCGTAAAGATCGTAGGTTTTGAACTGTAAAAGCTTTTCGACGTTTGGTTTGGTAGACAAAAATGTTTGTACACAGTATTTTAGATTTATAAAACTGCAAGAAACCTGAAGTGTAGGTAATTCTAATTGATTTGGCAGGTCTATTTCAAATTTTGCTAACCACCAGCGTTTTGAAGTCTGAATATTAAATTGAAAGCTTTCTGAACTCCTGATTTTGTAGATTAAAATGTTTGTATATTTCAGATCTATTAAACGGCAGAGTTAATATCTCCTTGGAAGTTCTGTGGATCTTAATTTTGTAGCTGAAAATATGGCTGTAGGCCTGCTGTTTTAAACAAGTAGGCCTATAAAATTGCACATGTAAATACTTCGTTGAAAGTTTTGAGACTCCTTGAATTTGTAGCACAAATGTTGTCATGTTTTGCAATAGCAAAACTGCAGAGCTTAGAATTGTAAATATTTCATTAAAATTGGAAAAGGTGTTAATTTACAATGTGTATTCACAATGTTTATTTAAAATGTGTAATAATGTGCTCGAACTACATTAAAAAAGCTTAACACATTCAGTGCTGACAAAGAAGACCAACAAAAATATGGGCTGTATTATTTAATGTCTGGCGAAAATGTGAATGTATTTTATGTTGGCTGGCACAAGGACGAATGTTAACAACAAAGGTGGTAGAAAATCTGGCAAAAAGACTGATGTCCCACATTTCACATTTAAAATTTAAAATAGAAACATTCATTTATTGTAATTGGATGCTATTCATACATATATCACAAACAAACTTGTATTACTTCACATGTGTGGCTTTTTATGCCTGCATCAATTATATTTTATATTTCTTCAGTAGTTTTTTGCTCCTGCCTTAAATTTACGATTTTTTTTCATTCGCCCTCTTGCCAATTAGGTGACGATTATGTATACACACATACACGCATTAACATATATGCATGTGTGTATAAATATTACATATTATATATACATATATGTAATATATAAAATTGAAAATCTTTCCACGATGTAATTATGTTACAGGAGACTTGAAAAATTCGCTGGTACATTGACCTGGAATCTAATATCCAAGACTACCTATGTATTCAAGCAGATAGCAGCTGATAACTAGTTGCTCTCTGACACATTGACACAACATGTTTTTGCCCTCATTTTCATGCTGTACTCTCCATGAGAAATCAAATAAGCGAAGAGTCAAGTGAGAAAGGGCTACGAACACATTTTTGTTCAAATATTAGCTTGTATCCCATACAAGCGTAAATTCCCAACTTCTAATATAGCGCACATTTTACTGAGAACTTTCTCGTTAGAAATTTGAAATTATCTCGAAAATACTTCCGCAGCACTTAGTTTCAGTGCCTTACCGTACAAACCTGCAACTATAGCTCACGATTATAAAAATGTTTACTAAAATCGCGTTTAGGCCCAGTGGATCACGCGTCGTTACATGGTTCTGCTTACATCGTTTCAGCCGTGTCTCTGATGGGGAGGCAGTTCACCACTAACCCCCCTTCCTTTTCCCACCATCAGGAGGGCCATAGATAAATATAGCATGTCATGAAATGAAACCCTACAGATTGAGCAGCGACAGTGCAAAGGAGAGGGAAACTGTACTGCCCGGAGAAAACCAGCCAAGTTTAGCACATGCGAAAAACCCGCTACCAACCCCGGCGAGTATCGAACCCGAATCGTCTTGATGGGAGGCGAGTAGTCTGCTCACGTAGTCCATGATTATTGGCAGGGTGGACACGTGCAGAGATGTATCTAATTTGATCGTGTCAAGCTTCACAAATCCTTGTAAAAGTAGAAATATTTACTTTGTGAAATTATTAGTTCATAAAGTTACGAAAGTAAACTTTGTAATACTGCTAAGGAATTCTTTGTTCCTATGTACCGATAGTTCCTGCACTGTAATTTCTTTTGCAAAATATGACAAGGATCTTCTTTGTAGTTGTACAAACTTTTTTAAATGCTGAAAACCTTTCCTTGTAAAATATTAGTTTATAATGTAAAATGATTTGGTTTGCAAAAAACTTAGAAAAAGTGTGTAGTCTACCAAAATCAAAGGTTCGCCAGGAGTAACTCGATCACAACCGCTGGAATGTATTTATCTGAAATAAAGTGAATGATTATATTAATTACGTTATTTAAAAGAAAATTTTATTTTCAAAATAATATCGTGTGAACGTCCCTTACTCAAAATTTATTTGATAAAGAAGTTTCGTGTTGTTAACGAAGTAAAATGAGCATTTAAATTTAATTTTTCACATTTGAAAGTATAACTACAAGGCTATTGTATTATTATAAACATTTATTTATTATCTTATTACAAGGACAACTATTGTGTTTTACAAGGGATTACTTTGGTCACTGGGTTTCCAAAGTTATTCTTTATAAAAGCACAAAAAATTTTTTTCTGTGTATTTTTAAATGGACTTTTTTTCTTATTTTGGTGTACGGAACCCACCCACCAAGTTTGTAAATTTATATTTCAAACACGTGCATATGTTAGTTAGTTTTATCTTGGGTAAGTTTAGAAAACTGTAAACTGTAAACTTTGACATATCATTCACTAAACCAAACCGGAGCAAAATTCTTTTCGCGAAAAGTTCGTGGTCGTTTTTATTGTATAATCAAAAGCTTTTTGTTACTATAAAGTGACCTATCTTTAATTCAAACCATTTCCTATGACTTGTATTTGTGGCTTTAATAACAACTAGGTTTTTCAAACTATACCACATAGTTGTACTTACAGTACCCATATTTGAAAACGAACAGCAACATTTAAATAACAATTAAACTCACTAATTTAGAGTAGCTCATACCTTCCGAAAGAAAATGTAAGTCATGAATGGACTGTAAACTGGTTAAATAAAAATTTTTCCAGACTCGGTTATTAGCCAAAGTATGCATACTTACCAAATTTAAAGCTTTCTTACCATGCATTTTATACGCATCCCATTCTGTATTACCTGGGTCATGGCTGTCTTTAGTGGAAGACCGGAGTCTTGAATGTGGCAACGGTGCATCGGGGGCCTGCTGCATGTCACTTCTTGACTGCTCTAGTCTCTGTAATGTGTCTAGATGCAGATTTAGTGACATGTACACGTCTACACAGACTCTAGGGCTACCAATGAGCGACCGGCAGTAGGCCTCCGATGCAGCGTTGCCACATTCAAGACTCCGGCCTTCTACTAAAGACGGCAGTGACTGGGTTCGAATCCTGGCTCCGGCCATCCTTGTTTCGGATTTCCACGGTTTCCCGAAATCGCTCCTGGTGAATGCTGGGTTGGTTCCTTAACAAAACCATGGCCGACTCCTCTCCCAGCTCCTGTCATGGTCTTTAGGCTAATTACCTCGCCGTCGACGAGACGTAAGGCCCCCTTAACTTGTGTTTCCTTCAGATAATGCAAGTAAAACCGCTACTGTGTTTAAAAACCCTGGACAACATATAATAAAATGCGTCGTGATAAATGAATATTTACCCTATCGATTGCCTTTATCTTTAGTGGTTTTTTTGATATCAAGTCGTGCAAACATTAAACCTGGAAACGTGACAGAGATAAGTGAAGGGACCATATGGAGCATAATTATCTACGATCAATAGTACAGTATCACTCAGCAATATGGGTCACAAGTTAGTCTGACAGCGTTGTGTGAATATTTATTGAAAACTTATAATTCGGTTGTGTGAAACGTGGTTAGTATCGTGTGTTTGGGCCAAAAAAAAAAAAAAAAAAGAGAAAAAAAAAAGAAATGTAAACAATTCCGTTAGTGTGTATAAACTGTGAAGAATGTATCGCTCGCCACGCTGGTCTTTTCAGCATCTCTCTATCTGGTTTAAGATAATTGAGATATTTATTTGAAAGTACGATAATTCAATCTACCTACATAACATTTACTGTGCACATTACACCTGACTACGTATAGCGTAAATAATGCAACACTTAAAAGTATTTTAAAATTAAGGACAATAATTATAATTATCCTTTTAATAAAATGTATGTAACACTAATAGGGACTGGAAAATTTCACGAATTCAATGACCTGAAGGCTAGAATACATAATACCACGTATACTCAAGCCACGACTATTTGTCCACTAGCTGCTTCTCAGTGGAACAGCAGACAATGAACGAATAACGGGGCTTAAGTATGCATAGTACCATGGAATCAAGCCTACGTGTCATTGAATTCGCGAAATGTTCCAGTCCCTAGTTACTAATAGTTATGAACAAAACAACGCATAGAATCAAATACAACATGTAATACCACGAAAAAAAAATCGAGGAACTCCGATGAATATATTTTGTCCAAGAAGTAATGAGTCATTCGCCTTAAGGGCACAGTCTACCGCAATTTTCACTATCGTTATTTTATTTTTTAATTTGTACCAGATATTTTTTTTCTTATTTTAGACACAAAATGTGACTAAATTTGGCTCTTATGAAATTTTTTTATCTCATAGTTTTCGCGTAATGGCTTGTTAAAGTCATATTTTGCATGTATCCGTTTTAACGACTACACTAAAACCAACTGATATACCGAACTCAAAAAAATCACAGTGGTTAAAGACTCTGCAGGCTACAATGACATGCTCATAAAATTGAAGAATAAAAATTATTTGTATTTAAAAAAAAATTATTGAATTTTTAAAATTTTTATTTTCAGTTTTAGCATTTTTTTAAATTCAAATAATTTTTATTCTTCAATTTTATGAGCATGTCATTGTAGCCTACAATGTCTTTAGCCACTGTGATTTTTTTGAGTTCGGTATATCAGTTGGTTTTAGTATAGTCGTTAAAACGGAAACATGCAAAAGATGATTTTAACAAGCCATTACGCGAAAATTATGAGAGATAAAAAAATTTCATAAGAGCCTAATTTAGTCACATTTTGTGTCTAAAATAAGACAAAAAAATATTTGGTACGAATAAAACAAATAAACAAATGGTAATGAAAATAGCGGTTGACCGCGCCCTTAAGAAGGTATTTTAAGTAAAAATCAAACTGCTTTAATAGTAACAGATAAAAAAAATGTTAAATTGGATACCGTAGAAATTCATGTAAGCATGTGTGTATGTTTCGTGCTTTTGTGAGTGCATACTTGGGTGTAATACGTAGTGAAGTATGTAGGATACGCGTGTATATATAAGTACATATGTACACATTTAATTATGTACGTATTTACATATGAACATATAGTATGCCCAGTTCTTTTGTATACTAATAGCATCACATTTTACATTCCGATTTTATGAATTACCTGTAACCGAACTTCTTTCAATAAGTAAATTAATTTTTAGACATAATGAGAACGCACTTATTTACGTAATCAGTATCTCAGTATTAAAGTTTCTGAATCATCATTCGCTGTCTTCGAGGTATTTGCGACAAGACTTTTCCGCATCCAACAGGCGAATCTGAAATCGTTCACTTCAAAACTCGACGTATTGAAGGATACGTGCAACTTGTAAAATTTAAGACATTTAAAGAGGTAAGCTGGAAATAAATACTTATTTCTAGAAGCACTGGGTGCAGTCACGAAATCTTTCAGAGGAAAATCGATGTTCCGCTGTTCACAGTCTGAACACGAGACAGCATGCAACACATCTCTGTGCTCAAACGCATTTTACTGCGGGATCAAACAAGTGTAAAAAATAACAGTTTTCAGATAATAACTATATTATTCCATAAAATACCACTCAAACAGGTTAGTATAATTATTACGCGATTAATATAACACTACCTCTAGAATGAATACAGAAACCAAATTTTAACAGCACTTTATATTTTACTGAAACATTTTAAAGCGTAAACTTACAGAATTTCCATACAACGAACTCCTGGCTTGTGAACGACGTACAAGATGTATTAACGTACTGTACTATTGTGGACATACGCCATTGAAATATTTTCATTTGTTTGTTTTTTCTTAGTCTCATTCTAAGATTTATGGGACGACATGATATTGCAATGGCGTACGTCCACAATAGTACTATACGTTATTCTGTGCCATTGTAAGAAACATTCTAAGACATTAAGAGGTAATAATATTTAGATTGATAATAACTGTGGCCAAGTAACTATTTTTTTCGCATGCTGCTATTTATTTAAAAAAATATTTATAGCTTGTTAATGCTACGAAAATTTATAAATTTTTGGGACATAATTAACAAAACTGAAGTGTAGGTAGAAAATACTTCCTACAACGGCCGTGTTTTCCCTAACACGAAATTCCAAGCATCTGAAAAATGCCAACATTAGCTACTGGTAAAACAGTCATATAGATGCTTTCGATTTACTTAGCGCTATACAGTCCTTACATAAAATTTTTGGATCGTCGCATGAAGTCCCATAGAAAAAAGGGTATGACGAAAATATTTCGCTTCAGTTTAGTAGTGCTCGTATAAACGCGAATTAATTTCTGACGCCCGTACCAGTATCATCCATATCACTACCATTTTCATGACGTTCAACAGGAAAAATATCATCAAGCAAGAACTTCTCTTAACCTTGTAATTAAATTAAATTCAATTTTTTAGTACATTTTCGAATATAGCGTTCCAAAAAATTAAATATATTATATTTAGGGCCATGAATATTTCTTGAAAAAAATTTAGTCTCAGTTTGTTTCAGTGCCTTACGCGCACATCTGTAGTTCTCCTTCACAGTTTTTAGCAGCGTGTCACATTTAAGTGAATTCACTCATTTGAATGTGCCAGTAACAGTAAGGTTACCTCAACATCACTCGTCTGAGATTTGTGGGTAGAAATACAAGACACATGGGTGTTAAAACATCCATTCACTGACTATGAAGCAAAACTGCAGATGTGAACTCAAGGCACTAAACAAACTGCGGCAAAATTACTACCGCGAACATTTCGTGACCCTAATTATACTGTAAATGTTCTGACTGGCACACCTATACTGACACATCCGTAGTTTTCGGTAATATTTTTAATATTAAAGGGCGTAGGCTTTCGCGGCCGTTGTCTGCATTATCTTGGCTTCAGAGTCTGAGCCGCATTGGATGATTCTCTTGCGACGTTTCGGCAATCTTTGCAGCTGCTCAGGTAGTTAATGACCAATTGACAGGTGCAGGATACGAATGCCCGTATATATCCTAGTGTAATGAGGGCTGCTTCCTGGTTGGCTGGACTGGTCTGCCAATCACAGGCATTCCGGCTCGTGATTGGGTGGGGTGGTTAGCCAATGCTGGCAGGACTCTAAGGGACTACTTCCTGATTAGTTGAGATCTTTGGCCAATTGTATGCTGGCTCGCACTTGGTTGGCTGAAGTTGCTGACCATTCCAATCGAGTGAGTCGTAACTGCCCTAAGGGGGATCAGTACCTGCCATATCCCCATTCTTCAATTTTCGCTGTAAGATCCATGTAAAGAGATGTATTAAAATTTTCTCTCTAACATGGCACAGATATTACCTTGTTAAGCATTTCCAAACTGTCACACTTCACCTTTCTTAGTTTTGACAAATACCCTTCCCGAGGAAGATAGCCATTTTCGCTATGGATGGTCACATGTAAGTATAATCAATAGTAGACGAGCAAAGCCAACAGAATACAACGTTAAAAATTACTACCTTTGCCTTGTCGAAACATAAAATTATAAAAATTTTGTAAGCAAAATTAACTGCAGAAGTAAAGTTACTCAAACATGGCGGGTATTGACTCTCCTCACCCCCGAAGAGATATGCCCATATTTTGTTTAGCCTGTTTGTATTGTTGGAGTATTACATTATCTCTATTGCCTCTCTCACTGTTCTCAGGCGACAATTATGGACGTTGGCTACTGTGGAAAACTGTCGAAATTGGTGCTCTGTTTGGTTTCCATGGAGTGTTCTGTTATTGCGGACTGCTTGTTTTAATATTTGTAGGCCATAATGTGTTATTTAATTCTGTTTGAGATTTTTCTGCCTGTTTATCCAATGTTGACTTTCCCACATGAACAGGGAACTACCTCCAAGGTTCGCCGGAGACTAATTTAATCTGCTGGTGACTTATTAGTAGCGCCATAAACTTTCCGCGAAAAGAATTTTGCCACAGTTTGTTTCAATGTCTTACGTACATGTCGGCAGTTCTGATTAATAGTCAGTGATTGGATGTTTTAACTGTCACGTGTCTTGTGGTTCTATCCGCAAATCATAGACGTGTGATATTTCAGTAACCTTATCCTGATTGGCGCACTCATATTAGAGACATCAATTCACAAAAACATGCCGCCAATAACCACGAATCAGAGCTTCAGATGTGCACGTAAGGCACTGGAAGAAAGTGGTCCAATCTTTTCGCGGTCCTGACCAATGACCATTAACGATATCCTGGATACTGATTCATTTTCACAGCGCGCGAAGAAGCGGAACACAGACCAGTGTGTCAGTGGCATTAGCGTCAATTAGTGCACATCCACGTACAGTTCTCGGGAACCCCAGTCTGTATGAAAACAGTACACTAGCAGTCACTGCTTAGACAGTACACCTAACCTGCCGCTCAAAGTGAGATCGCAATGGTATACTCACATACAAATGGTTCAGCTTGTACCTACTCTTGTGATTTAAGTAATTTTATTGGTGTTGACAATGAACAACATACAATCTGTAAAATGCTGTGTTCTTTTTACAGTTATTTTTAATTGAAACAAGAATTTTAGTGTACTTGATTAACTTATTAATCAATTATAGTATACTGTATAATTTTAGCCACGATTTTGTCGCGATAATATTTTTGCACCATTTTGTTTCAAAGCCTTACGTGCACATCGGCAGTTCTACTTCATGGTTTGGACAGCTTGTCTTTGTTCAGACTAGTCTCTCATTTGGCTACACCAGTCAGAGTAAGGCAATTGTTGTACCATACGTCTGTGCTTTGCCAGTAGACACCCAAGGCAAGTGAGAATGGAAACATCCAATCGCTGAAAATGAAGCGTCGCTGCTGATGTGCACGTAAGGCATTTAAACCAATTGACGTAAAAATATTTTCGCCATATAACCCTGGCCCTATCTATAATGTATTGCCTTCAAAAGTAAAATTTATAATTATTGAGTTTCTTAAATAAATAAATAAATTTGACTTACGTTATTTTTTAACAATAAAGCATAAATAAATAAGTATAAATATATATATAAACTAAAGTATATATACTCACAATCACATACACATATATTTGTATATAATTTTAAATACAAGAGGCAGCTGACCTCAGTTACACGCAACGGGATTTGAAACACCATATCAGAGAGAGAGTTTGACGTCCAGAAATGTCGCAGCAAATTTTTCAAGTGAATTCTATACGAAAACTATTACATACAAACATCAAAATCCACTAGGCGTGTTCCACTTTGCCAACACGAATGTTGCCGAGTTGCAGAACACCCCGAAATAAAAAAAAAAAAAAAAAGGAAATCCAGCATTAGCGCTTGTCAACAAACCTATAACAAACAGACAATTCCGTTGAAGAATATAGAGGTATCTAGAAATGCGATACAAAACCAATAATTAGAACATATACAGTTCTATTTTTGTTATTGCTTTGTATTTTCGGATACGACTAACCAGGTAAATTGATTAGTTGATGTAAAAACACTGGTTTACACGCTGAAACTATTACAATGTAAGTGGTCAACAAAAATGTTGGACTGGAAAATTAATAGGCCCTATGCTAAATAAATATAAAAACCCAAAAAAATCATGAAGTAATAAATTTTAATATATAGCCTGTAAAATTTTACAAGAAACACGTTAACACTTTTGTTGAATAATTGCCGTAGTCAGTTTCGTAATAAACCTTAATGTATAAACAAATCTAATGTGTGAGTGTGTGATAAGACTGTGCATGTGTACGCTCTACAGTATGTAATATTCATGTGAAGAGAGCAAACAGGTTACGACCCTTTCGTTCGTATGCCACTACAATCAAGAAGAGATGCCGGAGCTTTTACCTGCCTGAAGTGAAAACCAATAACCCTTAATTAATTCTACGCTTTCGAAACTTTCCAACTACCTTCCGCTTCTACCGCAAGTAACTCGATAACAGCGAGAACCTGGAATTTATCTAATATGTTGTCCGGGAAACCAGGCTTTAGGGGTGAGACGCCGATGTAGCTGGTCAGAAAACGTTGTTGTTAATATATTCAACACGTCGTCGTATGTAAGAAAATATCTCCTTGTTTCAGATATTTATGCGGGAAATTTTTTGCACAAAAATTAACTAGTGCCACACATGGAAATAAAAATGAAGCAAAATCATATTGTTTCAATGTCTTACGTCCACATGTGTAGTTCGGCTTTCTGGTTGCTGGTAGCATGTATTTGAACAGTGACGTCGCTTATTTGACAGCGCCAATCCAAGTAAGGTTACTATGACACCAAATATGTATATATGTATATATATATATATATATATATATATATATGTGTGTGTGTGTGTGTGTGTATGTGTGATTTGTGGGTAGAGCCCCAAGATATGTGAGAAATAAAATCGTCCAATCACCGACCAGGAAGCAAACTGCAGATTTGCACATAAGGCACTGTAATAATTTGGTGCAAACACATTTTCGAAAAAAAAAAAAAAAAACAGCTGTATCCAAGCATATGTTTCAAAATGCAAATATTTTGATCAGTTCCGTACTTGAGATCGTTTCGTTAACACGTCAAATGAACAGTGGACTTGATTATCGGCGATAGAGAACACATGAAGAGGAAAGGTTTACGATGGTGGAGATTTTGCATGGTGGAGGAACTTGTCGGAAAGAGTTCGGAATGCGTTTATCAATACTTCCCTAAACTGAACAATGTCATAGAATGGAATATGTACAATATTTAGGGGCACGATTAATTCATTGAATGATTCTATAGGTCAGGTTGACATACAGAACGTATAGGCCCTATTTCACTGTTTCATGTGAAATTGAACAACATTTGTTTTGATGTACCTTCAGTGAATTAAATACAGTTATAAAAAAGTGAATAGTTCGTGGGGATATCACGTGCTATCCGCTTGCTAAGCAAGACGCCAATATATTGTCGACTGTAGTCAGTGCATGTATAGGTCTGTGAAGTCTAAGACGCCAGATGCATCCACGCAGTAAATGTGCTTCTAACAATGTTGAGTGACGCTAGACTTGCGATTCTTTTACGATAATTGACAGTTGCTTTATGACGTCACTTTTTGAAGTGGTCGTAGAGATGTTTGTAACTGCAAGGGACCCCTGACTTTCGCAACAAAATTTCTGCATCAACTTATTTGAAAGCCTTACGTGAGCATCTGCAGTTCTGTTTCAGTGTTACTGGCAGAGTGTCTACGTAGAAAGACCTCCCTTATTACACTGTACCTCTTAGAATAAGGTTTCTGCGATACAACACGTACGAGGTTTGCGGGTAGAACATCAGTACAAGTGAGAATTCAGACATACAATCACGGACTACGTAGCAGAACTGCAGATGAGCACGTAATGTACAGGAACACAGTGGGGCAAAATTATTTCCGCGAGTAGTTCGTGGCCTAAGAGCTTCAGATGTGCACGTAAGGCACTGAAACATGCTGGTGTAGAAATATTTTCGTAAAAAATAGTGGTCCTTGGTAATTCCTTTAAGGGGCCTCCCTACCTGCACTTCAAATGCGTTGCAGCGAGATACGATTATTCCTTTTTGACGGAACTATTTAACGCGCATTATGTATGGATTTCTACGAAAATAACACACACTTCAAACGAATTCGCTCTAGTTTTAAATTTGGGAACGTTGTTAGAATTGTAATTTTCGGGCCCCTCAAAACAGCCAAAAATGGATTTTCCAGACTGCCGTATCTGTAAAAATAACACAACCATAGAAACAAGTGTTAGACATAGAACTATGCTGATCACTAACAAAATAGTGTGGTCGCCGCTTAAGGGCGCGGTACTGTAATTTTCATTACCATTTTCTTATTTTTTATTTGTACCAGATATTTTTTTTCTTATTTTAGACACAAAACGTGACTACATTTGGCTCTTATGAAATGTTTTTATCTCTCATAGTTTTCGCATAATGGCTTGTTAAAGTCATATTCTGCATCTTTCCGTTTTAACGACTACACTAAAATCAACTGATACACCAAACTAAAAAAAAATCACAGTGTATAAAGACATTGCAGGCTACAATGTCATGCTCATAAAAATAAAGAGTAAAAATTATTCGTATTTAAAAAATATGCTAATACTAAAAATAAAAATTTTTTAAATTCAATATTTTTTTTAAAAAATACAAATAATTTTTATTCTTTATTTTTATGAGCATATAAATGTAGCCTGCAATGTATTTATCCACTGTGATTTTGTTTAGTTTGTTATGTCAGTTGGTTTTAGTGTTGTCGTTAAAACGGAAACTTGCGAAATATGTCTTTAACAAGAAATACGCGAAAACCATGAGAGATAAATAGATTTAATAAGAGCCAAAGTTAGTCACATTTTCGGTCTACAATAAGAAAAATAATATCTGGTACAAATAAAAAAATAAAAAATGGTGATGAAACTTGCGGTAGACCGCACCCTTAAGTCCCACAGGAAAAACATAATAGTAAACCACTGTATGCCAGCTGTGTACAGTAGCTTGCGCAGAGAGGCGATAGTTAGAGGCACGTTTATTTAGCGTATTGATTCTAGGTCAGGTTGAACGTCAACAACGTATACTTCTCGGTCGTCACTGTGATCGGACAGCAGTTCTTTTGATACACATTTGACGACTGCAAACCAGTAATAAATAAGGCGAAAACTCGTGGTGAACTCACGTGGTACCTGCGTGTGTGGTTAGAAGCCAATGAACAATCGACAATGCCCAGTTCGTGTATAGGACTGAGAACTCTAGGCTGCTACCAGATGAACACGCGAAATAATCGTGCCTCTAGCGATAGTGCATTGCATGCGTCAGTCAACAGCTTTGTTTACCGCTCCTGTCTCACGCACACAAACTCAGTCTACCTGGCACCCTAAGTACTGATCGCTGGTGAGGGTTATATGAGGTCAGTACGGAGCAGTGGCAGAATACTGCCATGTTTTCCATTTGGGTAAAGCAGGAGAGACCTAATGAGAAATCGAAGCTGTGTTTCTGTGGGGAGAGGTGAGTACAGTCTGGTCAATATACTACGCAGCCCTTATTAGGCATATGATTGATTGGTAATGCGTTTAAACTTCGATTAATATTTTTTTTTCTATTTCAAGCTAAAATTGTCTTATGCAAATGTGGACTTTTGACAAATTAGTTTTTTCTACATAATATTTTCTTCCATAACGCACTTTGGTTGGCAAGTAAAGTTAGCTTACTAACGTAAGAATCTACAACACCAACCGTAATAAGTATATCTTAAAATCATAAAAAACCTCTACAGATGTATTTCTTATTTATTTCACACTCCTGAAGAATAACGGTAGTTTAATTTCTTAGTGAATATGTATTTCCTTTACAAGAAGAGTGACATACTAACCGATACGTTTCAAGTATGCATAGATCATGTTTTTTATGGGAAGAATTACTTGCCAAATTTTATTGAACACAAAATATTTTTTGGAGGCAGCAGTATTTAAGTGGTGACAACAAAGTATTTTTGTGGATACCACAAATCTTATTTGGCAGAGTAAATATCAACAAAATATTTTGTACCTGTCACAAAATACATGTACGAGCAAACGTAGGCCTATCTGCAGTTCCAGGCGCAGGATGGCTGACGTAAATCCACTATTTAAAGGAAATATTATTAAATATTTTCATCGTTTCATAAGTGGACACAGGAAAAAAACCCAGTCATATTTGTTTCACATGTATAGTATTTCGGCACGAAACTCAGTGCACGTTTATCAGTGTTTAATTAAAATAAAGACTGATACAGACTGAAAATAGAGCACCTGAAGTTATATTTGAAATATTGATTTTACTATAAATGCTTTATGAAAATAATGTTCAATATTATTAAATAATATCTTACATTAATAACTTTGATTTGTAAGTTAAGACATTCGGAAATTGTTCTGCAATATTTGCAAGAATTCTCCACGCTTCTCGTTAGGAGCTAAATCAGACAATTTCATTAGATTTTTTTCCCACCGGATTCCATTTATCCAGTGTTCCAGAAAAAGGTCTGTGATGGTTAAGTATGTCTCAGACACGTTTACAGAAGCGGATGCATATCACAAAAACATGAACGGAAGCCACTTTGAGTTTACTCTATAATGAGACGCACGTGGACACGGATTCGCATGAGAAAACTTTTGAGAACTGGTCAACTCCAAACTATTACGTAGCTGTGTTTGCGTGTAGGCCTAGATACTACTAACATTTAGTCTTTCACCAACATTATTGCTTACAACATTTTTACATGTTGACTTTTCGCGGTTAACTACCAAAATCGCTTTAATGCACTGTATATGAAATTATTACTTGTGGAACACTTTTCATAAAGTAGCACTTAAAAAAATTAAAAGCAGCAAAAAAGTTTCGTAAAATAATAATTGAATTTTGTAGTGTAAGAATTATGTGGCTGTTAACACTCCCTTCCCCATAGAAAAAAGCATGGCCTGACTATATTATTTAAAACACACTAAACTGTTTATAAATGTAATGTTAAAATGTTCACTAATGTCCGAAATTTACATGAAAAAATAGTTTTTATTTTGATAAGTTACAAGTTCGTACGTTACAACGTGAGTTTTCATGTACTGCAGAAGGCACAATTTGGCTTTCCTCCGTGTGTTCCTTTCTTTTGCGTGTTACGCATCCGCTTTCTTACGCGTCCATGTCACTGTAAAACGGGCATAAGGGAAACAATGAGGCAAAGATGCCACGGGGAACGGTACAATATTTACGAATGCAGAAGCGAAACCACTAAATGTCCGGTAAACTTGACCGACACGAACCAGAAATATGACGATAATTACCAGCAATAAGGCGAAAACAATTCGCCAATCAGCAGCTGCGGACGAACGGAGCAGAATGACGTCAGACCAACAAGGAAACACTCACATTATGCAGCTGCCAAACAGACCCAAGGTTCGTGTCCAATGCCTCGTGTAGTCAGTAACCGACCGCGTACGCTCATGTCAAATACACCGTCAAGCCATATAGGCCTAACTAGGTACCCCTGTTTTTCACGAAATGAATTTTGCCCCACTTTGTTTCAGTGCTTTGCGTACATAACTGCAATTCTGCTTCATGGTTATTGGCAGCGTGTCATTGGCCTGAGCAAATTACATTACCGTTTCTGCAACAACACACATCTGTGATTTGCAGGTATAATCCCAAGACTCCTGAGGGTTAAAATATCCAATCACTCACCACAAAGTAGAACTGCAGATGTGCTCGTAAGACACCGAAACAAAGTGAGGCAAAATTCTTTTCGCGATAAACAGGAGTCCCTACGTATAGCTTCTTGTATACACATCGGATCTGTGGGTAGACAGGCTGTGCCGAGAAGGGAAAGGGGTTACTTTGCACGATGTGTAAAATTGAGCTTTACGTCTCGTCGACAGCGAGGTCATAGCAGACGGTTAAACACAACTTCATTCAAGGACAGAAACTGGGAGGGAATCGGCTATGGCCTTTAATTTTTGTCTGTGGTTACGTCGTGATCAAAAATCGATAGTGTTTCGAACAACCATCTTCCTAAAGAATCTCCTTGTAATGCCTTCATCTTGTGCTATGTCTTCTCACTTTCCAGAGTTTCTGCATAGGCACTAATAATCTTGCTGCCAGGTGCGTAACTAATCTGCGTAATTAATTTATGGTTAGTTGTCAGGACATTTAAACTGGGCTTTGCTGGCAGGTATTGAAGACGGTGGCACAGATTCGCTTGGTTCTTTCTACTGTCGTTTCCCCACAACGGTACTAATCAGTGGCAGCTTCAAGTCTGATTAGTGAAAACCTTGCTATCGGGCGCAATTTTAAAATTATTAAGTGGAATTTATAAATCTGAACAATCTTAAAACATGACTTTGTTCAATTGACGGTCGCTCGTATCGGAAGCCAGGCACCACTGTGTCACAACCGCTCTGGTCACAGTACGGAGCTTCACCCCTCCGACACATGATGTATTCTATACTAATTGCTCGCCATCCTCTTGGGCGTACCCCGTCGATTGTAGTCCAATCACACAAGTCTATAGACCATTATAGATAGCTGTTAGTAGTCAGGCATGCTAGTCAAATACAATGCGAAATCACAGGGACTCGGGCAACGGTTGACGTAGTGGTTGGAACATTCGCATCCCACCAAGGCTACGCAGGTTCGATTCCCAGCGATGTGGGTTGCGTGGCAGACGTTGCCAGCGAGTTTTCTCGGGGTGCTCCCATTTGCCTCCCTCTTCGCATTCGTTGGCTCCCCATTGAAGGCCCACTTTTCATGTCATCCCCCGGGGCATGCAGATTCCTATACGGGCTCCTAGACACAAGTCTGCAGTCGGTGTGTGATTCCATACTTTCAGGTAACCTTACCCTTGCGATATTTATTTTCGGGGATTATGTTGATAAGATCTTCATGAAGATGATCTGTGGGAATATAAGAAGCAGATCTTTCAGATGTCTGAAAACAGCCCACACTACTGGTAGTAAGAAACGTTCTTTATTTTGTTCGTGTGCTTTTATAATGTCAATATAGTTTATTTCGAAACAATACCAATATTAGTGGTCAGTAAAAATCCGCGATTTTATTTAAGAATAAGTAAGACTTTAATTATACTGGAGTTAAATTGTATATCATGTTATCTTAGGGATTATTATAATATAAATACGTAAGTGTACGTAGACACACTCACAATTCCGTTGTTTATGAACAAGCATAAACATACGAATCAATAACAGTTGATCTAATATGTCACGAATGAAAAAAGGTTTGTCATTATGTGAATACAAATACACCTGTCCCAGTTTATGGTGCATCTAATTCATTTTATTACATAAATTTCAACAAAGTTCAGCGTAAAATACAAATAATAGAGTAGTAATGTTTTGTATGTGTCGTACAATGTAATGCGAAGACTACTGAAGATCATTTTGCCAAGAATATAATTAAACGTTGAAGTATGAAGTGGATTTGAAAATTAACGTTTGAGTTCTTTATTATTTACTCTCATATGTTTACATTTACAAGATTCGGAAATTTACGAATGGGACAAAAAGAAAATCAACATATAGCTAGCGTTTTAAATATGTTCATTTAAATGCAAACATATTAGTTTATGATAAGGAAAAACTGAATTACGATCACAGATACATAAAAATTAATATTTCATTTTTCATTTTAAATAAAAATGTATAGACATTAAGCATATTAAACAAAGCCATGATAATGTAAATAATGTGTAAATACTTTGTGCCTATAAACGGAAATATGTTTGGTCATAAATGAGCAAAACTTAAAAAGTGATTAAATAAACTTTGAATATTTTGAAAATGGAACTTTTGTTACAAAACAGTTTTGACGACTCTCCAACAGCACAGCGTGCAATCATGTACAGAAAATTTGGTTAAAAAAGTGGCTCTCTCTGACGAATTTTCTGCACGAAACAATCTCATCTCTCGTGTGCCATGACAGGTTTCGTTCACGCGATCGCAGCAAAGTTGAACAACTTCGTGCTAGTTCTTGCGCAGAGATTTAACGATTATGACCTGCGGACTTAAGCGTCTGTGACACGCATATCTAACTGAAGTTAGCGCTGCACGTCTGGGCCGTGGTCAATGTGCGAGGAGTCGTGGGTGTTTGCTTGAGGGAGTAAGTGAATGCACAGTATGTGTACCGCTGGCCGCTGTATAGTTCCTGGTAAAATAATTAGGTACATTACGTTGAGTAAAGTGTCTGTTGTACACGTGAGCCTTTGTAAAATATATCTTCTTTATTAAGAAGACTTACGTTGTAACAATATCTGCAGGCTTAACAAACATATCTGCAACTCTGTTATAACATATTACCAAACAGTTTCTTAAAACATATTGGTGAAATATATTATTTGAGACAATAAAGTGTGCGTGTGTATAAATAAAAAAAATTAATAAATTAATTAATAAACATACATAGACAATGTGTGTTGTGTGTGAATGTAGTAATAGTTTATTTAAATATAATTTGTAAATATGGTTTAAAATGGTCAGTAAAATTGTGTATAGTGCTAGTAATGCTCCTCTGAAAAATTACTTAAAAATTACCTTCATTTGAAAAAAGAAATGTTTTAAAAATGCTTATTGTGTTTATACTGTTCTGAGATTTTTTGGTACAATTGTGGACATTGCCTAGGCAGTAAAAACTAATTTTTTTTTTAAATTATAGTTTTTGATTTTATAATTATAGAAATAGCATTTCTCCTAATTTATAAATATTTTAAGAGTACAATTTCGACTTAACTCTTTATTATCTATAAGCGCCGAAATTTTTAAATCACGCCACGTGTATTGGACGCGCCGTAGTGCCAACTACGCACATTTGTTCCGTCTGTGTAAAAAAAAAAAAAAAGGTAGAATTTTACTTAGGCACGTTAAACCAGTTTTATTTTCCAATTTTTACCACTGTATTTTACTCTGGAAGACAAATCTTGTACCATACACTTACATTAATTGATGTATTAATAAATGTATTTATAGACTTTACCGGTCCCTAGTGATATTATAAACATGAGTGCCGGGACTATATGTAGACTTCTGCTAACGAAAATATTCATTTTATTATTTTGTGCAGAAAATGTATGTAACTTCGCAGCGGTAGGTCAGGTAACCTATTTTTCGTGTTTAAATACATTTGCTTTCCTTAGTCCCTAACAACACGCAGAAAAATTTCCTTGTGTTTATTTTTACTAGGAAATACAACATCTTCATTAAACTAATTTTATAAAGACCGCAAGTATTGTTTTTAGATCTCTTCAGTTTTATAATTTATAAGAGTCGACATTTTAAATGTAGCATCATTGATAACAGTAAAACTATGACATCATTAAGTTTCGTAGTACTAATTATTTTTAACACCGTATAGTTTTTTTAGCATAACAGAAACGTAGTGACTCCTTTATCAAACATATTATAGCAACAACAGGTCTGTGTCAGTGGTAACATACTTAAATGTTTAAATTTGTCACTTATATTATGTAAGATAAATTATCCACTGTTGTGACTCCCGTAAAATTTAAATTAACACACACACCTACACAAATACACACATACATATGTATATATACATACACTTTAATAATCTTAATTAAAGAGGAAAATAAGCTTGAATATACAATAAATAAAATACTGTGCTTATAACCGGACTGTTTTAACTGCGGATGGACAATACGGTACATACCAACTTGACGTGGCACCAGTGGTATATGCTGTCAAATGTAAAAAACCACTTTACATTAGAGTTAGGAGAAATATATATGAGTACATTTTTATGTTGACTTCTATGGGCACATAAGCATGTGGAGAAAATATATAAATTAACTAAATAACTAGGGCTTCAAAATTGCTCACTTGATCGTGAATTACCTTTAACTAAGCATATCTCACATGTTCACGTATTGCGTCAATATCTGAGAAGTTGTTATGGTTCCGTGACACTGTTCTTATTTTGTCGTCGGCTGCAAATCGAAAGTGAGACTCAGAAACCTGGAAACCGGGAGCAACGTATGAATTTTCCTCAGTATCTGGCCTCTAACACGTATTACATAAACTGATAAAATTACTCTCATTAAAATACGCATGGAAATTTCGTTCTACATTTGTCTTCAGTTGGTATTCATACACTAGTTTTCCATAAAAGTGAATATGACGCCGGGTGGATTTCATCAAGTTCTAGGACATCCTGCCGCATTCTAGAAACACTGGTTCGACTTCCATTGCTTCACTGGAATTTGTTCACCGTAGCTGTATTGGTTTCCTGATTTTAAGCTGAACATCGGTGCAGTTATTTTATACGAATATATAACATTTTGGCATATACAATAACGTGCTAATTATCATACTTGTATAACAGTATACACAGAATACTGCCTAGTAACGAATTGTAACATATAGCGTGTCAACAACTGTAATTACATGGGGTTTACTAAAATACTATTTATTACTATTAAGGCCATGCCCGGTAGTTATTTTCACGTTGGTGCAAAAAACTCAAAAAGTTTTCAACCAAATGGGTTGAAAAAATTTGAGAGCGTGTAAAGTCATATTATGCACAATTATACGTAGGCTTTTAAAAAAAATAGTCGTTTGCCAGTAAAAAAAAAATATTTTGTGCCATTTTGGCTCATTTTCATGCTAAAATATGTGATACTTTGGGTGCAAGAATCTAAAAATCCATTGTGTTCATTGCAACGGGAAAATTCAGATAGAAACTTTGATGTATTAGTGACAAAAAAATGTAGCGATTTTGTGATAGAGATATTAGTTCAATTTGGAAAAATTATTTTCGAAATCACTGCAAAACTACCAGGCATGGCCTTAACTACATAACATCAGATCTTAAAGACTTTGCCAGGAAAGTATATTTATGCAGCTGCAAGCTTATTGATACGCATCCAAGCATCATTCAAAAAACCAAGAGTTGGTCGCGAAAAGATTTTGCACCGTTTCAAATGCCTTATGTGTAGTGGTACGTAAATTTCGCAGATACATTCCGGGTCAGGTTTAACGCTAATTTTATATATATATATATATATATATATATATATATATATATATATATATATATATCATTGTCATGTCTGTGACTTGTTGGCGGCTGTTACGAAACGCGTTTGACTACTGCAAGCCAGTAGTAAATAAGGAAATAATGCGAAGTGCTACCGTGTTTGCTACTTGCGTGTACGGTTGTAAGCCAATAGATAGTCGGAAGCTCTGCTTCATCGATATTGGCAGCATATCTTTGCTCAGACACGTCCCTCATCTCATTGCACTAATCATAATAAGGTTATTATTAGAGGTACCTCAATTTAGCGGATTCATCTGGCAGCAACCTAGACTTGTCAGTCCTATACACCCACTGGCCACAATCGATTATGTATTGGCTTATAACCGTACAAGCAGGTAGCAAGCGATAGCACTTCGCATTATTTCCTTATTTACTACTGGCTTGCAGTAGTCAAACGCGTTTCGTAACAGCCGCCAGCAAGTCACAGACATGACAATGAAGTATACATAATTAGAGGCACGAGTATTTCCGGTATTAATCTGGCAACAGCCTAGACTTCTCAGACCTATACACATACTGGCCAAAAGTCAAATACACATTGGCTTCTAACCGTAACACGTGTTACCACCACGACTTGTTTCCTTATTTATCACTGGCTTGCAGTCGTCAAAGATGTGTAAAACAGGTGTCGTATAATCACAGAAGAAGTAGTGAAGTATACATAATTGGCATTCAACCTGACTTAGAATCAATACGCGAAATAATCGTACCTCTATACATAATTGGCATTCAACCTGACCTGGAATTCATCTGCGAAATTTACGTACCTCTAATGATAAGTGATTGCGTGCTGTTTTTTACTCTCAGTGCTTCGGAGTTCTTCCAGCAAATCATAGAGGTGTGGTGTTACAGAATCCTTATTATTAAAGTTTGTATTAAAATTAATGTGTGTCTTCATTAACAATGGCATACATATTTCAGCTCGACTTTTAACATACATTACCTCTTAAACTTGGTTAAGTAACGCTCTTGTAGAAATATAAATATTGATGTATAAAAATTTTTGTCATTACAATCAGATAAAGGATGGCAAATTGTTTGCCAAATAACTTGAGAAAATATTTACGTAAAGTTAACAATATTTTAACCGTATCGATATATTAAGAAACGATGAAAGACGTAAAGTGTATTTGAAATTGCTGATTTGAAACGTTTTCTTTTTCAGTTAGTTAAATAGAAGTGTCTGTGTTAGACAGCAGTCATGAGAAAGTTTACAGTTAAATTGAAAAAGGAAAAAAAAAAAAAAAACAGCGTAATGTACAGATTAGATTTCAGATAGAACGATTTTGCAGACAGCACACTAAACAACCAGAAAATGAAGTTAGTTGTCACTGCACAAGATACGTTAACAAAGTAAAATTTAGTCCATTTATTTAATTCTGAAGCGGAAACAAAATTAACTATAGTAATTTATTTACCAACAGGAGCAAAAATTCTAAAACATTACTATTTCGTCAACAACGAAACTTACTCAAATATAATCCTAAGGCAGAACTTTATATGTACATATTTTCAATTAAACAGCAAATGTGCAAATTTTTGTTCATAAATAATATACTTCTTTGAAAAAAAATATTCTAGTCAACTCTAGGAGATGGGTTTGTAAAATATACTTTCTTTTAAGGGTATAAATTGAGCTAGCTTTAAGGCAGTAAAATGAGTGATAATGGAAATTCTTAGTATTTTTGTTATTTTTTTATTTTTCTGTTTGTTCCTTGTTTTATCTGACCAGATTCCAGTTTTGGAATTTCATGTTGTGTATGTATCCTGATGACTAAAACATACTCTGCTTATTTGTGTTTTCTTGTCTTATTTTTAGTTTTCTTTTGACAGTAATTTATTTCGCAATGGAGTATGTCCAAGTAAATAAATCCAGTCATTCACTCCCATTGCATAGTTCTTTCAAAGATCATAACGATAAGGCTATGATAGATAGATTTGGCCACATCGGTGCAAACAATTCCAAACATTATTAACAGAATTCTTTGAAAAAATTCTAGACTACGAACACCCGTATGGTGCACAGTTATATGTAGGCGATTTGCAAAACAACGTACAGTTAGTTCGAAAAAAAATTTTTTTTCTTGATTTTAGCTCATTTTCATTACAGCGGTGCAAAAATCTTTAAAAAACTATGAGGTTTTTTGATAGCGAAAAGTTAGATACAAATTATGATATATTTGTAAAAAAATGAAGTTATTCTTAGAAATGAACGTTGTCTTCCTTTGAAAAATATTTTCAAACCACTGTAAAACTACCAGGCGTAATCTGAGTAAGGAATTAAATAGAGAATTAAGGATTGTGAGTACCAGTCTTAAGAACTATACTTTATATGCAGGGCCACCAACTTGTAGCGAAAATAATTTTGCCCCGGTTTGGTTCAGTGCCTTACGTACACATCTGCAGTTCTGCATTTTAACCAGTGATTGTATGTTTTAACTCTCACGTGTCTAAGTGTTCTCTACCTGTATATCACAGACATGTGAGTTGCAGTTACCTTATTGTACTCGACACAGTCAAGCAGAGAGTCATCACTGCACTGCACTGTTAGAAAAAAAATCCGTGAAATTACGGAAAAGTAAAGGCAAAAAATTACCCAGAAATCTTCGTAAAACAACGGGCACTCAGATTTTCTTGATGACGGAATCCTCCGTAAAATTACGGACAATCCATTTTCCGCAAAAAAAAATTCTTTAAAGTACTGGTACTACATTTTCTAGAACTACGGCACATTCTTATTTCCTATGTTTTCTCGAGATTAAAGACACTGTTTAGTATCCTAAAAATTTTTCCGAATTTGCTGGAATTCTAACTCGCGACCTTATGACTGCTAGGCAGAGGCTCTAGCCATTGTACCACAGTGACCAGTTACAAAGAAGCGAGTTCCATGAAATAATAACATATCAACTTTTTAAGCGACAACTTTTGTATTTGAAATCCTGAGTTTACAGAACTTAATTACCATCATTATGAGAAAAATATTTCGATCTATAGAAATGAATAACTTTAAAGGTGCGTACCCGCTAGCGAGAAACACAGAGAACCAGTGCCATTTTTTTCAGCTGTGATGAAGCGAGGAGAACATAAGATGTGTGTGGCCTCCTCGAAACACTTCAGTCACTTACTGAGCTGTTCGGCCCTTTGTCCATGCGCGATACGATTCCTTGGCTGTATTGCTCGTCGCTTCGCAGCTCTTCTCTTCGTGGCAAAGTGTGGACAACTAGGAAGCAGCACTTAGCTTCTATTATCTTAGCTTGTCTTTTCTTATTTTCGTTTAGCACCAGTGTGTATGCAAGTTTACTATAGAAGTCATAGTGATCAATAAAACCACATTTAAAAAAAAAAACAGTAAAATACGCTTTAAAATTGTAGAAACATATTTCCATGGATTAATGGAAAATTACGGCCAAACATCCGTAAACTGACAAAACGGAAAAATGTCCTTACACAAAAAGTCACGGAAGCCACCCGTTAAATTACAGTACTTTTTTGTAAATACTTCCGTGAATTTATGGAAATGTTTAACAGTGTGTGTGTGTGACACGCTGCCAATAACAATGAAAAAGAGCTGCAGATGTGCACGTAAGGCTCTTAAACAAACTGCGGCATAATTATGTTTGCGAAATGTTCAAGTCCTTATTTATGTGCGTAGTTAGTGTGTGAACGTGCACTGAACGAAAAGTACTGTTTTAGGTACCATAGTTCTGTTATAATAGTGTCAACAGTCCTGTTTGTTTGGGCGTACTCTCTGAATTGTTGCTACAAAACTGTGGTCTGTAGAAGAAACAAAACGTCTGCAAAATAAATACACACTTTGCTCCTTCTGCAGAACAGGTTGTGGACCAAATACTTGTAGGAATAATCAAAATAGTATCGACAACCAAATTGGAATGTTTTCCCTACTTTGACAAAAGTGTGTTGCCTACATAACAATACTCTTCTTTCAGTGAGCGCGGGGTAAATGTATCGGCTGGGGAGGTCGTCGACATCGTGTTGTTCGCGGCCGCGTGGAGAGCACGTGTCTAGCCGCAGAGAGTCAGGCCAGGCGCGATGTTTGAATCGATCGTGCGCTGTATAAGGGCCGCCCACAACATAGCGGTGTTTGCCCGCGAGCCCATGCAGGACACTGCACGCGTGCTGGCATTGTGTCGTGCTCCAGTGTCACCGCTCCTATTACGCGTCTGTTCCTCTGCCCGCTCCCATGCTTCTAGTACACCACAGTGCCCTGGTTAAAACCAGGTAAAGGAAAAAAAAATAAAGAAATTAAATACAGTTCCCGCTCCCCTGCCCCACTCTTACTTCACAACTCTACTAACAACCTGGACCTTCCTACTTTTCCAGTGTCATTTTTATTCTTAATGCATGTAACTGCTGAGTGGTTACACTCCTATTCTGTCGAGAGGGTTTTTACGGTACTATGGCGGTTTTTCCCTCTCTCTTCTTAGAGTATGGCCATGTCTGCCCAATCCCTCTCTGCCGCGATGCACGCCTCCTGTGCATGAAACTTCCCCCCTGTAGGCGTATGGGGCTCAGCCCTGAGACGCACTTAGTCCCGCTCCTTCCCCAGGCCACCAACACAACACAGTAGATTAGGGTAGGTTAGGAAAAAAACTATACAACTCAGTGCCGCAACAAAATAAGGGGGGTAGAGCACGTTGCCTCCCTCTGAATCATTGAAGTAAAGACAAACCTTAAGGGTGTTCAAGTGCGATAAAATCACATTTTAATGTTTATTATGAAATAGCGTAATTTTTGTAAACGACATTTGTGAGTACAGTTCCCTATTACAGAACAAATTTTAGCACTCAAAGTTTTCTCATAACGGCGTGTCAAAGTCAAAATTTGCTTGTTACGCTGCAAAAAGTGAAAATCGCCTGGTCTATTTAAATAAAATAATTCGTTGTGAACTCACATCCCGTGAGATACACAGTAAAATATTTAAAAACCCACAACGTTAAAATTTTAATTTAATAAATTCGCAGAAATACAGAAAACATAAGAAAATTCAGCAATTTTAAAAATATAAAAATCGTTCAATGAATGTTTTTTTTACGTTTTATTACGTACTCTATGGTATGTTATTTTACTGTGAATTATTCCACTTACGTATGTCAATTGGTTTTTACTATTTGCATGGCAGCAGAACATGCACATTTTGGCTTCGACGCAGCATTATGAGAAAACTGTGCGAGCTAAAATTGTTTCGTAGAGGAAACTGCTCTCTCAAGTATCGTCTACAAAACTAACACCAATTCATACAAATATACAATTATGATTTTATTGCACTTAAACGCCCTTAAAGGTGTTCACACGGTAATAACTCATACATTTATGTTTGCACGACATAGTGTTCGTTTTATACACATTACTAGTTCCTATTTTTTTAAACTTGTAAAATTGTTTTAGCTCTCATAGTTTTCCCACAGCGGCATGCCAAAGTCAGAATTTACAAGTTACGCGAACGTAAGAATAAGAAAGACCAAGTGACTAACTCGAATGAAATAATTTACACTGAAACGAGATATTATGGGCCATATGCAAAATAAATACTTAAAACCTCTTAATAAGTACTATTTGTTAAATTGCCGTAAATGTAGTATATTGTTACAATTTGTAAATTTTTAAAAAAGTACAATGGAATCTCATTGTCAGTTTTTAAATATTTTAGCGTATGACCCATTATATATAATTTCAGTGAAAATTATTTCAATTGAGTAAGTTACTTGGTATTTGTCATTCCTATATCACCGTACCTTGCATATTTTGACTAAGTCTGTTGCTATGAGAAGAATTAAAAAGCTAAATAATATATTTCACACGCGGAAAATGTAGTGACAAATTGTTAGAATATTTTACTTTGATGTCTAAAATTTAGTAGGCCTGTGTTGCAAAATTGTTAATGTGTTGTGTTTTGTTTTAGTAACTGGATGGTATTGTTTCTTGGTCTATGGAATAAATAAAGTATGGCAGATATGTCAGTGCTTTGTGAATTATGTTGTTTTAATGAAAAATACTTAATCATTCTAACAGGTTATGGGCCCAGGTAATGTTTTGTAACTGTGGCAGTAGTAAGTGTTGTGTGAATAATAGGTAGTGTATTTAGAAACCCTGTTACGATAAATTTTTTTAAAGGGTGACGTTTGTAAAAAAAAATGGCTACAGAGAAGCTTAAATATCATTATTGAGTGATGATAATTATCAGGCTTGGGCTAGGAGAACTCGTGCTGCTTTAGAACAACGTCGGTTGTGGGATGCAATTGAGCCTGGTTTTGATGAAGACATAGAGCAGTGGACGTCGAAGCAAAAGACCAAAGACTTAGATGCCCTAAATTTTATCGTTCAAGATGTAGAAGACCAATACCTGGACGATATCGACCACTAGGCTGCTTTTAGAAGAAAGGAGGCAAACACTGGACCGAGAGCGAGAGAACAACGAGCTGAAGGTACTTGCATCAAAAATGAATTACAGAGAAGCATCTAATCACAAAATACAGCTTGAAGATGACCACAGAAACACAGACATGCCTAGGACAACATACAGGAAGAGAGACGAAAGGTTCGAGAGTGAACAAAGGAATATTATGTGCTTTGCTTGCAAGGAAATAGGCCACATAGCAAAATTTTGCCCGAAACTTAAGAGTGAAGGACGAGGCAACTATAGACAGAAGCAAGAATATAAAGGGAAAAGTTCTGTCAACTCGCTGCAAAAAGGTGCTCTCATGGCTGAGGCTGGATGTGAAACTGCATCACCACAGGGAAACAACAGTATGAGCACTATGCAATTTAGGGCTTTGTGTGCAAACAAGTTTAGCGGGAAACACAAAGAAGCTATCTGGATTATGGACTCTGGAGCCACTCATCACATGACACCTCACAGACAACTAATTGAAGAATTTGACGATACTTTAACTGGAACTGTAAAGCTGGCAAATGGACGGAGTGCCACAGCAAGGGGTAAGGGGAAGGTAACGCTTATAATGAGCACAGAGTGTGGAGGATGGACGATACAGCTCAGTGAAGTCATTTATGTGCCAGAACTAGAGAACAACCTGTTATCTGTGAAACAACTAGACAAGAAACATTTGGAGCTCAGGATCAAAGATGGTAATGTCAGGGTTATGGATGGGGAAGAGATGATATTTAATGCAGTGAGCGAAGGAAGTGATGTGTATACTGTTTCTTGTCATGCTTACAGAGTAAATGGGAAAATGGTTGAGTGTGACACAACAAGGGATACTATTGTTACAGGAATGACCGCGATGAAATCAGCTGTGACATGGCATAAGAGAATGGGACACCTGACAAGTCTGCCAGCTGATATTTCAGATGGTTTTGAAGACTGTACTAAATGTCTCAAGGGAAAGATGAAAAGGGCTGAGTTTGTCAAAAGTATCACCAAAAGTAGTGCAGTGCTAGATCTGGTACTCTCTGATGTTGTAGGCAAAATAGCTCCTGTTTCCTTAGGTGGTGCACAATATTTTGTCACTTTCATGGATGACTGCTCAAGATATTCAGAAGTAATTGTGCTGAAGAAGAAATGTGATGTTGCTAAAGCCTTTAGGGAGTATCAGGGCAGGGTTGAAACACTTCAAGAAAGAAAGATAAAGGCTCTACAAACTGATAATGGTGGCGAGTTTACTGGTGAAGAATTTGAGGGTTTTCTAAGAGATAAAGGCATTCTTCACAGGAAAACTGTTCCGTATAGTCCTCAACAGAACGGAAAAGCTGAGAGGCTTAACCAAACTTTGATGAATATGACAAGATGCATGTTGTTTGAATCTGGCCTCCCTGAAATCTTCTGGGCTGAAGCAGTGTGTACGGCTAGCTACATAAGAAACATATGCCCATCGAAGCAATTAGAGGACAGATTCCATTTGAGATGTGGCACAACAAGGATATGACACTTTAAGATTTGATACAAATTAAAATATTTGGGTGTCATGCATGGGCAGCCACACTTGAAAATGGGAAGCTTTCCTCAAGGGCTGAGGAATGTGTTTTTTTTTTTCTTTCTTCAAGAAGGCATCACGGGCTACAGACTTTTGAGACTGAAATATATAAAGGTAATTGTTTCTAGGGATGTTCGTTTCCAGGAAAACTGTTTCCCTTTTAAGGTAACGTTTCCAGAAATATCACTGATTTGTGAACAGCTAGGCTGGGTAGAAATTCCTGCTGTAGAGGAAAAATGTGGTGAAGGAAGTGGAACACAACCTGAACAGGTACTCGCAGAAGCCAGGAATGACGAACTATGCAACATGAGGGGAAGAGGTCAGTTAGACGACAGGTGTGGTGAGAATGAAAATGCAGCATTGGAAAACCATCATGAAATAGGTGAGTTGAGAAGGTCAACAAGGCAAAGAAGAGGAAAACAATACACTTGCAGTTGCGTACAAGAAACTAGCCTTATTAAAGAACCAACCTCGGTGCATGAAGCTGTTCATGGGTGTGATGGACACCTCTAGCTACAAGCAATGAAATAAGAAATGGAAAGCTTGAAAATTAACCATACATGGACTCTTGTGAAAAGACCAGTGGGGAGTAATGTGATAGGTTCAAAGTGGGTATTCCGAGTAAAACTTGCAAAAGATGGGACAGTCGAGAAATACAAAGCAAGACTGGTGGCACAGGGTCATACACAAATGTATGGGGTTGACTATTGGGAAACCTATAGCCCAGTTATGAAGAGGAACACTTTAAGAATTCTCATGGCTTTAGCTGTCCTGAAAGGGTGGTGTTTCCAGCATGTAGATGTGACAGCAGCCTACCTGAATAGTCCGCTCACAACTCCAGTCTGCATGACACAACCAGAATACTGGGAAGAGAACACTAAAGAAGATCTCGTGTATCTCTTGCACCGCAGCCTCTATGGACTACATCAAGCTGGAAAAGATTGGTATGAACACTTATCAGACATCTTCAAACGGCTAGGTTTGAAAATTTGTTTGTCAGAACCATGTGTGTTCTTTCGACAGGGCCTTATTGCTGGCATGTATGTAGATGATTTAGTTTTAGTTGGTGGTGATCATGAAATATGTGAGTTCACTAGTCTGCTAGGTTCAGAAATAAACATTAGGAACATGGGGGAGGTATCACAACTATTAGGGTTAGAGGTTTGCAGATTAAACAGCGGGGAAATTATGGTGAGTCAAACAGTTTACATAAGGAAGATGTTGCATGAATTCAACATGGTGGAGGCAAAAGTGTGTACCACACCATGCATACCAGGTGAGAGTTTAGACGAAGAGCATAAGGGCAGTAGCTTTGATAAGGATATCTACAGGAAACAATAGGTTGCTTACATTACATAGCCACTTGTACAAGACCTGACATATGTTGCGTTGGGAAACTAAGCAAATTTTGTAACAACCCATCCGAGAGAAACTGGGTGCAGGTAAAAAGAATTATGAGGCACCTTAAGTACACCAGTGAGCTCAGACTAGTCTACACTTGTTCAAACAATGTAGTTGAAGTTTTCTGTGATGCCGACTGGGCAAATGATAGGAATGATAGCAAATTAGTGGGGGGTTATGTAGTTCTGATGGCAGGAGCAGCTGTTAGCTGAAAAAGTAAAAAAAAAAAAAAAAAAAAAAAACAGTCACTGATAGCCACATCAACATTGAAAGCAGAGTACAATAGCATGTTTGAAGCATGTAAAGAAGTGGCATGGATGAAACATTTCCTTGGGGAGTTGAACCTGGATGACATTCTGGAGAAGCCTTGTGTTATACAAGTGGACAAATTAGGAGCTAGGGCCCTCTCAACAAAACGGGAGGTTTCAGAGCGTACTAAACATTTTCGGATACATTATCATAAGGTAAAAGAGTATGTGGGTAATGGAGATGTGGCATTTGGTTATGTCAAGTCAAGTGACAATGTTGCAGACATAATGACCAAAGGATTGAGTGCGTTAAAGACAGAGCAATGTTTCAAGAAAATAGGACTTGAAGGCCCACTGGCAAAATGAAAAATTTTAATGGATTGTAAACTGTAAACTAGGTTCACTGTTGAAAGTACCAAGTATTCTTTTTGTTTTTTCTTTTTAGAAAAGGTCTGTGAGTCATTGGACAGTTACATTTATCAATTGTAAAAATATGTGCAACAAGGGTAAGTGTTAGAATATTTTACTTTGATGTCTAAAATTTAGTAGACCTGTGTTGCAAAATTGTTAATGTGTTGTGTTTTGTTTTAGTAACTGGATGGTATTGTTTCTTGGTCTATGGAAAAAATAAAGTATGGCAGATATGTCAGTGTTTTGTGAATGATGTTGTTTTAATGAAAATACTTAATCATTCTAACACAAATAACGTCCACAAAACGAACAATATGCCGTTCAAATACAACATTTTTAACTGTTGCCCCGTGAACGCCCTTGAACGATGTAATTGTCTACATATAATAAATTTACATTTTCTTTACATTACTAATATTGTACCTACATATAATTCAAAGTCATTTTATGAAAGCAAAACTCTATTATCCAAGTTGGGGACCACTGTACTTCCTTAAAGAAATAAATTAGAACAGCGCTTATTTCATTTGCCACTACCCCCTTTTAAGAATTTGAGTTGTTGTGCCCCTGGTAAAACTTCCACATGCACGGTGAATTTCAATTGCATGAGTTGGCAATAAACCAGCAATGGCCAGTAATCATTAGCCAATCGGAAGCTGTGGACGAATATTCCGTAATGTGACCAGAGGATATTTAATAATACCTGAATACAGAATTGAAATAGCTGGTAGGACGGCAAACTCAGTCACAATCACCATCAAATGACATCGTACGCCAGCAGTATTCGGAGACGCCTACAATTTTACAGTGACACACTACACACTATTTTGTACGTCAGGCGAAAATTTACTAGGCGTTCATAGATTCTCTCCATTTGTAGGTCGTGACAGGAAAACATCCCCAATATTTTTGCACCGCCTTGCTTCATTATACACGTGGACGCCTTCAGCTCTTGTTAGTGGTCGATGATTGGATTATTTAACTCCCAGATTCTTGAGATTATATCCGCAAATCGCATACGCATGTTGTCGCAGTTAACTTTATTATGATTGACACAGTCACATGACAGACAAATCTGTATAAATACACACAACCAACAGTAACGAAGTAGAGCTGCAGAAAAATTTTGCGAAAGTTTCTGTCCCTGCCCAAATACTAAGTAGCAAGCACAAGTTTAGCAAAAGTATTTTTACGTGACATTTTAGCACATTCAGTCACTTCTTCCATTATTATAGGCACATTTCAAATACAATTACCTTAAGCCTCGCACATCGTACATAGCAAGAAATAAGTCGTAAATGTATTAATGACATCCTCAGCGTTAAAATCTTATGTGTGTAACATCATACACATATGATTTATATTAATTCCACCCGTTACCTGGCCACGTTGTTTACTGGTTGCAGCAAGAAACACTGCAATGTACAGCACACACATGTGACAGTGCTACAGTTGAGATTAAAGCTTTCAGTCGTGACAGTATGGATAGGGCCACGGAATTATGGTGAAAATAATTTTGCCCCAACTTGTTTTAATACCTTACATACAAATCTAATGCTATGCTTAATGGTTACAGGAAGCATATCTTTTTTGCTTGTCCCGGTGAGAACATGGGTAAAACGAGAACACGCGCTTATTTTTTGCCAGTACAACACCAGTACGTTGATAGATAGAGACAGGAAAATTCGCGAAATCAATAACCTGCATGCAATAATTAGGGACCCCTGTTTTTCGCGAAAAGAATTTTGCCTCGCTCTATTTCGGCGTCTTACGTGCACATATGCAAGTCTGCTTCGTGGTCAGTGATTTGATATTTTAACTGTCACGATCCTTGGGATTCTACCGGCAATTCACAGACGTGTTTCTTTGCAGGAACGTTATTGTAATTGACTCAGTCAAATGATACACATAGACACGCTGCCAATAACCACGAAGAAGAATTGCATATGTGCACGAAAGGCACTGAAACGAAGTAGGGCAAAATTCTTTTCGCGAAAAATAGGGGTCCCTAGTAATAATCCATTGTTCTATGCATACCCAAGCCTCGACTATTTGTCCACTTACTGCTGCTCACTAAAACAGCAGACAATAGACGAATAGGCGGGGCTAGTGTGTTCCTATGTCATTTGATTCTAACATGCAAGTTATTGAATTTGCGAAATTTTCCTGTCCCTGTTGATTGATAAATACGTCTAATCACTTAGGACCCCTGGTTTTCTCGAAATATTTTTTGCGTTAACTTTTTCCGTTGTCCTTACGTGCAGATTTGTAGCTGTTCTTACAAGTCTTCGTATTTCACTCGCAAATAACACACGTGTGGTGTCGCCGTTATATTATTCTAATTGGCTCAGTAAAAGAATCTACAAATAAAGACAAGCTGCTAACAATGGCGTAGCGTAGATTATTTCAAATTGTACGGTACTTAGCGATGACTAACCAAATCGCTAAATTGTATGTGGGATCACCAGACTAGTGATGACAGGCAGTAGCATACAAGAGGCAAGGTACAACTGCCAGTATTACACCTCGGATCTGCAACAACTGCCACAAGCTCAAAGTCGGTGTTAATATGCACACCTTGGAGCCCAACCGTCTATGCCACAGGCTGCTGATTGCTATAAAGCAGAGCTGCTGAAGTGAACGTAAGAGACTAAAACGATTTGCTAGCGTAATCTTTAATCCATTGTAGAGTCCTGCGCCTTGCGTTTTTGGGCGGTGGCTATTTGGCAAAGGTCTAAGTGTTTATAAATTAATCACATACATTCAATTGTAGTGCACCCAAATCAGCATTGGCCTACTGAAATGTGGCCTCACCAGTTAAAGGAAGAGAAGCGTCAGAATGAATAAATTGCATCGATGCCTAGCAAACAGTGAAATTTCCCGCGGTTATTCACCATCTCTAAAGATGGTGTAAAACTCTTTTCGCGAATGCAAGGGTCTTTACCATTTACTGATCATGAAACAGAGCTGGGGATGTGGTCGTAACGTACTGAATCATTCTTTTAATGAAAATTAGTTGTCTCTTCGCATGGGTCGACTTGCATCGAGTATATCGAGCGAAGTGTGGAAGACAGGCGCATGTTATGTAGGTCACTAGCTAGGATTGTTACAGAACGGTAGAAGTCACGATGTATATAGCCATATGGCCGAAGGAACCAGTCCTCGCTGCTTTTTCGGCGCCGACCTCGGTCGCCGTAGTTAGGCTCCGGTCGAAATTAGTCCGCGATACGATACGATACGCCTGCTCGACGGACGCAGACCCACTGTAATGACTCTTACGACACGGCAATTTCCCCGAGGCCGCTACAGCGAGGCGGCCTTTATACGTTCCCAGCGAAGCTCTTGGCAGGTCGCGACCTTGCAATGAAGAGCGCGCCTTGACGAAGAGCAAAGAAACGAAACTATAATTCGCTGGGCCATCAGCACAGAATACTTAGGGAAACAGAAGTGAAATACCTGGTGGGATGGCGAACTCAGTCACACACGCCAACATAATGGCTTTGCTGGCCAGCAACATGGCAGAAACGCCTACCACCAATCACCACAAGGCTGCTACACTGTTAAACTGCAGACAAGATAATAGGAAAGCTGCCAAAATATCGTCATTGCCGGTGAAAAACCTCCTATGTGCAAAATTCAAAAATGTTCAGGTAAGTAAAAAAATAAAACAAGATCACATATTATTGTTAGTGTCTGGGGTATTAACTATCACAGAACTACATACACATAATTCATTTGTATTAGTCTGTACACTTAAGTACAATTGCGTACACAAATTTTATTACGAAGTCTCTTTTAATACATCCGATGACACATAGGAGGTTTTTCACAGGCAACGACGGTATGCAGAGTCTCGTGGCTGATATAAACAACAACGAGCAGCTAATAAACAGCGAAGTTCGCCAAGTATCAAATCAGCTGCGACGTCATTTAACGTCTGTATTACTATTTAGCAAGATTAGAGATCGCGAAAATGTTTTGTGCCTTGATAACACTGCAGTTTCTTGTAACATACACTCGTACGATTGGGCGATGTGCGACTGACACAGTATAACTCTGTGCAGTGCAATAGCAGGTATTAAATACTACAATAGCGGGATTCTCATTGGCTTAGTCAAACAGGGTAACAGCTCCAAGTACAAGCGAAATCCAGTAATCTTCTGGTACGTTGAAACCCAGCTAACAGTCAATTTTTCCCGCGATAAACAATCATCTCTAAGCATGACTTACGTGCAAGTAAGTCATCGGTAGCGCCATGAACTTATCGCGAAAATAATTTTGCCCGGTTTGATTCAGTGCCTTACGTTCATATCCGCAGCTCTGCTTCATAGTCAGTAATCGGGTATATTTAAGGGTGATAATTTCGCACCATCTTCAGAGTCTTTAACTATCGCTTAGACAAACATACAATGATATTTATTTCAATTTCCCTTCTGACACCTCACAGATAATATATCCTTCTTAAGTGTTACAAAATTGTCACACCTTCACTACAAATCTTAGTTTTTTATTAGTAGCCTTCCGGATGAAGAAAGTAAATATATTTCTATGGATGGTAACATGTATAGTCTCTTCACTTTAAACAGAGCACTCTCCAACACTTATTTTATCAAAAAACTCTATTTTATTTGGGGTCAAAGTTGTTGTGTCTTGAGAGTGGTAAAACGTTTATACTGGTTTTCAGTTTCAGGGAAGTTTTCATGTTAAAATTATTGATACAGTTGTTTACAAAATGACTGATAGAAAAATATAAGCACTGCTCACTTTATCGTGAACAGTGTCTATAGTACAAGCAATGGTAGTCAAGCAATGCCAACTGTATACAACGTAAGAAACTATTCCCTCTGCCTTGTCGAAGCTTAAATGTAAGGTAAGTGGACTTTAAGGCCACGGTCACACGGCGGCCTGAAGTAGATAATCGAAAGAGGTTAAGTCAGCCATTTTTAAACACGTTCAGTGTATAGCTGCCGAAGTGAACACGTTCGTGTGATTACGCGGTACTCGATTGTCGCAGTCAAAATTGATTGTGTTTTGTTTCGACAGTATATTGTTTTGAGGTTATGTTTGGCTTAACCTACGAACAAAAGGTAAACAGAGGAAAGTAGCTGGAGACACGTCAAATTTTCGCTATACTTTTGAATTCACTTGTTTACATATTAAAAGTTGCGTCGGTCGCGATAAACATAGCCTTTTGAAAGCTCTACTTACCCCGTCCTAAATCTTGTAAAGCACTCATATGCTGGTGCAATGTGCTATGTGGTGACAAAAATTCTTCGTGACACGAAACATTGAAACCAATATTACACTTTATGGAACGTGGCAAGGATTTTCGAAAAATTACTTTTACCGTGAGCGACCACGTGCTTGCTACATGCTTACAAGAGTACTGTAAATGGCAAACATTCTTTTTCCGTTGCAAATATATTGAAGGGCTCATAATTTAACATGAATCTATTTTTACTTATATGTAGCCAACAAAATATTTTGATAACTTAATTTCCGCTGCTGCAACATAACACGGGGTTGTCAGCCATCTTGTGCGCAATGCTTGTTGACGCTTAACGAGCCAATCACAGCAAGGCATAGAGATTGTTGTTTAGGTGAAGAACCTTTACAACCTTTTTAGTTTGATTAGGAAGCAGAAACGATATGAACTACTTCAGACACCGTGTGACCACACGTACGGCTGAGCAAGTTTAATTTTTAAACTAGTTCCGAGGCCCGTGTAACCGTGGCCTAAGCCACGTCGACGGCGAGATTATTAGAGACAGTGCGACACAACTTCGTACAAAGATAGAAGATAAGAGGCGAATTGGTCATGGCTTTGTTAAGTAACCACCCAAGCATTCGCGTGAAGCAATTTCAGGATGTCATGCGAAACCGAAATCTGTATGGCCGGGGCCTGGGATCGACCCGGGTTCTACCTAATATAAGTTCAACGTGTTACCGTTGCACCACCTCGCTCGTTTGAAGCATAAAACACAATGGAAAATTTGTAGGGAAAATGAAATTCAGAACTACCATTACTCCAAGTTGGCGGGCACTGATGCTTCTTTACTCTCACGTATCTTGGGGTTCTCCCAGTAAATCACAGACATGTGGTGTCGCGGTAAACTTTCTGGATTGGCACAGTCACATGATAGACGCCACTCTGCAAATAATCATGAGGCAGAGCTGCAAGTGTCCACGTAAGGCACTGAAACAAACTGGGGCAGTATTCTTTTCGCGAAAAGTTCATGTCTCTTGTCATCGGGGCTCAATACTATCCAAAATCAACACCTGCCTCCTTTTTACTTTCTCTGTTTAACGTCTAGCACTATTGATTTGTAAGACTATTGTTTGTGTGATCACATTAAGGTCCATAATATCTAGCAAGAGTAAACAATCGAACATATCTTTAGTGTTTAAAAAGTCTTCAAAGCGCTCTATCATGTTGCGCCTTATATGATTAAACGACGATCACTCGGGACACTTAAAATAAGTATGATAAACAAACGATCCTTATCTGCTTACCAGAATTATTATTTGTCAGGTTAGTTATACAAACAAGAATAACGTAATATGAACTTCGGACTTGCAAGCTTGTGTTAAACTTGATGGCTTACAAGTTAACCTTAAATGATGTCAAGTATGTAAGCTTGCAAAACTGTAAAAAAGTGTCAACTAGGCAACTTGCAGCAGACTTGCTGCAAGTCTGCTTGCCAGCTTACATTTCACATGATTTTGGCTTGCCATAGCAAGCTTACTCACGAGACTTGCTGCATGCCTGAAACAAGCTTGCGACAAAGGCGTATTTGACTTTAATTACACTTACATAGCAAGACTGGTCATGTGATAAGCTGCAAGCATCAACATCCCCTATACTAACCTGATATTTCATTGAAATTTTACTTAGCAATCTTAATTAAAGAAATATTTTCTGTGCCGTCAATAATGATCGAACTTGAGATTCACACTGAACTTTGTAAATGAACAAGCATTTAAAGAGTAACATTGTTACATATGCAAGCTAAAACCACTATTACGATATTATGTACAACTGAATGTAAACTGATATCCTTACTGTTGTTAGAAAATTCACAAACATCAGCATTTCCATAACAAAGTTCGTTATCTTACAACTGAATCGCACTACTACACCTCTCGAGTATTCGCAATAGTCCAGTTGATTCGTTGTGTCACGCTAATATGGGTCATGGACGTACATGGTGTGACTGTTATAATGTGTGTAGTATATAGTGTGTATTCTAATGTATGTATTATATTGTGCGTATTCTAATGTGTGTATCATAATGTGTGTATAGGCGTGTTTCATTAATACAATAAAAAAGGTAAAAAAAGTGGTTAGCATACCTGCTTTGAAAACAAAAGTGTCAGTGGTTCCAATCTTGGCACAGGAGCCGAAATTTAATGTTTAATAATTAATATCACTAGTCGATGAACAAGCAATACTTAAAATGTAAGTTTGAATGATAGTGAGAATATTGCAGAAAATAACATTTTGATTTATTCTCCAGGCTTGCAAATTAAGCTTGCAGCAGTCTTGCAAATCAAGTTTGCAGCAAACTTACAAATCAAGCTTACAACAAGTTAGAAATGTGTAAACTAGGCAACGTGCAGCAGGCTTGTAACAAGTTTATTGGCTTGCCATTTCATGATTGCTGCAAAGTTACTGGCTTGCATTGGCAAGCTTGTAGCAAGTTTTTTCTGCTGTCTGGGAACGTTTCCCTCAGAGCATAGGCGAGCACTAACTAGAATTTTTCCAAATTCGACTCCTAATTGGTAGGGCCCGGTAGTTTTCGCGAAAAGATTTTGCCCCATTTTGTTTCAGTGTCTTACGTGCACACCTGCAGCTCAACTTCATGGCTATTGACAGAGTGTTTTTGTGCAGAGTCGTTATTCATTTGACTGTGCCAATCAGTACACGGATAGCTGTCACACATCATGTCTGTGATTTGCGGGTTTAACCTCCACACGCTGGGTGTTACGGCATCCAATCACTGACCACATAGCAGAGATGCAGGTGCGCACGTAAGGCACTGAAACAAAGTGCTGCCAAATTCTTTTCGCGAAAATTACCGGGCTCTACTAATTGGGTGAAATGGAGTAAACTGTGTTTTGTATGAATTTTCGATATAGCTTGAACCTTAATGACTATTGTCGAGAATTTTACTAAATTTTCACGCTGATAAAACTATTTATAAGGCATTTCCAGATTTTTTTTAAATTCTAGTCCCAATGGGTGAAAAGCGTGGAAGTGTGGTTTTTATGAATATTTTATGTCGAACCGTTTGGTTAGTCGACGTAATTTTTAATGAAGGATTTTAAGGTATTTCGAAATTCGATATTTAAGGGGGTGCAAAGATATAAAATGGAGTTTCCTAAATTTTCTCCATATCAATAAAATCATCAACCATATCGATCTGATCTTTGCTTAAGAATATGGCTTACGTAAATACCCAAACTACGACTTTTGGATTTTTCTATGTTTGACCCTAAAGTGACGAAAAACTGGGTAAAATGAGTTTTCAGTTCACTACATACACATACATACACACATACATTTATAGACACCGTTGAATTTCTAGATTTCGACCCCATTTATTTGAATACCGGAAAAACTATTCCACGGTTTTTCGAAATTCGTCACCTAAGGTGGTGAAATGTGGTCAAAATTGATTCGATTATTTTCGGTGAATCGTCGATACACACGCCTTTAACCCAACGGGCTGTTGTGGTAGAAACTAATGTCCACACGGATATTCTTGGAGTCTACACGTCAGTCAAACCGAGAATTTTTCCTGTCTCTAGTCATAGCTATAGCCAAGAATTTGTGAGGAAATTATTCGCGGTCGTTTTGGTTTCAGTACCTTACGTGCACATCTGCAGTGCAGCTTCATGGTCAGTGACTCAATATTTCAACTCTCGATTGCCTTGGAGTTTTACTGTCAAATCACAGGTGTATAGTGTCATAGTAACCTAATTTTGATTGGTGCAATCAAACGAGAGATGTGTCTGAACGACAGTGACCATGCGTTTGGCTGAGTCGTGAGGCCCGAGTTCACTTCACGTGTGGCCGTTTCGCTTCTTCATTCTTATACATTCTGTGCCAAGGTTTCGTGGAACACATGGTTAAGTCGGCCGCCTGGTGACGGGTGTGTTTGTGTGTGTGGCGCTACGAGCGACGTCGACCGGCACACGTATTGTAATTTCGCCTCTACAGCCAAAGTCGTAAGTTTTCCCACAGTAACGCTCTTACTATGGAACTTTAAGCGGTGACCCTATCATGTTTTTGTACACGTCACCGTAGCAAAGTCCAATGTACTTGTAGACCTCAATTTCTAATAAACACGTCACGTATATCTTGAGATACAACCGCTTTAAAAAAAACGATTTTAGCAAAGTTTGAAGGGTTTAAAATAATGCTTCCATTGTGCGTGGTGTCTTGGAAGTCACATTTACAAGTAATCTGAAGTGCGCTTTCTTTTCGTAGATAAGCATTTTGAAGCACGTTTACTGATCTCCGAGAACAAACGTAACTCCGAACACACTGCACGCCGTTCCAGCTCCAGCCAGACGGCCGCATTATCTGTCGGGTGTAACAACGTCTGATTCAGTTAAAACTGATGTTTTCTTACAGTTAAGTTGGCAGTTCCGTATAAAATTGTTTCAGTGAAATCAGCAATGCTTTTCACTGCCACTGGAGATTTCTGCACAAGAAGACTCGTACGACTGTAAGAACCGAACATCATATACATGAAAACGATTTCGCCACTGAAAAATGTTCTCGTGTGTGTACATTTCGAACTGTAAAATACTGCGAAGGTTGATTACCAACCCATGATAACTGTTATATATATATATTATTTAAATTACCCATCACATTAAGTGGGCTAAATATGCAATATGAATGAAAATGTGCATAGTAAGTTTGAATGCCGACAACATTGTATAGTAAATTAACACAGAAACGTTCGGCGAGGAGCAAAGACAAATATAGCAGTTTCTAACACTGTTTGAGTGAGTTACATTTGTTCTGCAATTTCAAGTAGAATTAATTGTACGTCTACATTCTGTCTAGTTATTTGAAATTGGCGTACTTATCTTCGTACCATTCCTAAGCGTACACGCATCCATAGGCCTATCTCATGTTCTCTAAGCGTTCAAGTGTACTTTTCGTACAATATAAACTATACTTTGGTCAATTTTAGTAAATAGAAAATTGTTTTCAAGTCATCTGAATCAACCTTCTTATATACCTTGCGTGAGACAGAATATAATGAACACCGTCACCATAATTTCTTTTCTAGTCGTGTAAAGGGAAACCTCGAACTTGAAAGATAACTTTCATTTAATCTAGATAAAGTAACTCAGCAAACTTTTTATAACCACGGTGATGTTACGATGCACGTTCAAAACAGTTACGACTACGAGGGGAAGAGTTTATTCGACGACCGTACCAGTAGTGGTGTTTAGTGTGGTGTTTCACAAAAAAACTTTTAGTTTCACTTCGTGTTCGCTGGGAGAGAAAATTTGCGTTCGTCGAATGCCTGAGGCTTTTAGAGTGCTCCTCATTAAAACGAGAGGCAATGCTGACATCCAAGGCATTTGACTTAAAGCGAGAGCGTATCATTTTAGAAAATTCATATTTTTTCGCCGAGTCTCTATAGCAGCAGACATCTTTCTGCCCGAGAAGCTGGGAAACTGCGACATGCGTTGTACTTTACGAGAGAATTTGATTTTACGAAGCATAACTACATACTACGAATAAATCGTTACGGTCATATGATTGCGCAATATCATATTGTAGCTAATGACAATTCTTGAAGAGGTGTAGCACTAAAGCTATATTATAATGCTCATATAAGAAGGGAAATTATCACAAACCCTATATATTACAAACCATAGAATAACATAGTGAGAGTAATTTTGACTGCAGAAAAACATCATTAATATTAATTAAGTGTATTTTCAACATATTATGATACAATTCCGGATATGAATAAAACATGTAGTTTCTAGAAAGACATCGTCCTGAATAAGACTATCTTATATTTCTTTCCGGAATTCTATACGTGATATGTTTGTTGAAAACAGCAACTATTTGCTTTTCTTTTTTACTTATTTTTACCAATGTGAAGTTTTCTACAATTTGGTAACATTTGCTCACAATGGCGTTTATCCTTTGAAATGATCCAGTTTAGCGGTTTCAAAGATTTTTTTAACTGTTAGCAAAGAAAAATATATTATTGGTACAGTGCTCTTTCTGCTTTCTTAGAAAAAAATTAATTTGTACGCTAAAGTTATTGTAGTGTTAATGAACTATTTGTAGAATGATACCGATGATGTAATTTTGTTTATAATTCATTTTATTCAATAACAATTTTTGATAAAGTTCTTGTAGTGTTAATGAACTATTTGTAGAATGATACCGATGATGTAATTTTGTTTACAATTCATTTTATTCAATAACAAGTTTTGATATATAGATTATCTCTAAACATAAATAAATTCGGCATACATTTCACACGCATTTTTAAAGATTAAGGAGCATACCCCCTAACACACCGCACACACACACACTTACACCTACACACGTGTATAAATTATATATATATATATATATATATATATATATATATATATATATATATATACATACTCACACATAAGTAGAGGCACGAGTATTTCTTGTATTCTTGCCAAAGTCGAATATCCATTGGCTCCTAACCGTACAAGGTTACGAATTATTTTATTATTTACTACTGGCTTGCAACCTCCAAATGTATATCGTCTAATCACGACAGTTACAGTGATATACAGGTTATTGTCGTTCTATCTGGCCTACAATCAATACGCGAAATACTCGTGCCTCTATATATGTAAGGTAAACGTACCATCTAGAAAGAGATACACCTAACTATAGAGATAAACTATGGTGCGGGCATCACAAAATTGGGAAGGCTCTGTACATCGAATGCATTAGGTTACCAACAGAGAGCAGACGTGTAGTTTTAGCATTTAGTGACTTATGTATCAGATACAATATCATAATTAAAATGTTTAACATATTTGTTGTACTGAAGTTGGAAGCCTTAGTACCACAAAGTTCGGTAGGTTTATCCTATATAAAGTGTATTAAGTAAGTGGCAGCCTAGCTCAGTTACAAGGAACAAATCTGAAACTACACTGCAATTCAGAGGAAGTTCGACGTACAAAAAACTTCGCAACCACATGCGTAACTGTGAAATAAAAACATCAGAATCCTCTATGCGTGTTTTGCTTGTCGACGCTCCACAACTCGTCCGTACATGTTGGGTGTTTGTCGATGTCAGTTTTGCTGAAAGAGAATGTTGGTCCGTGATTACTAATCTGCTGGCGGCGGCACACATCAAAGGTTTACTGAGCGGCCTGCGGCCCTCATTCTACCGCCTCTCCCCCCCACGCCTTTTTTGTAAATCCATCGCGAATTTTTTCTTGTTTACCTATAGGGTTACATGAAGTAGTTTCGTTTATTTTCTACTGTTAAAATTGTGGCGAGTTGTTTTTTATCATTTTCATTGACGGGTTAGACGATGAAACTTTAGACGAAACAAAGTTGAAATGAGAGTATAAAATGAGTTTATATGATGCCCAAAGGGAAATAAATACCTACAAAATAATAACTCAACGATACTTTTTTTTAAATAGCTGATCATATTGAAATTCCGGAATACTGGACGTAGAGGAATGGAAGCTCGTTTAAACTGATGTTTAATAATATGTAGATTACATTAAAATACGATTTTCATTACAAACTAATAAAAACCAAACCAAAATAGGGGATAACGAACGTATTCCGTGATATACCTTAAGATCGCGATGGATCACGTTGCAAGTTCCACAACACTTGTAAGGCTTTATACTCCGAGTTCATTAGCTTACCAACAGAGAGCACACGTGGTGTAGTTTCGGCCATAAGTAACCATGCATCAAATATAAGATCACAGTAATAATGTTTCACACATTTATGTTACTGAAGTTCGAGTCCTTAGTATCAAGAAATAGGGTAGGTTCAACCTTTACGTCGAAGGCACTTTGGGATCCCTTGACTTTCGCAAATATATGTTTGAACTAAATTGTTTCAAAGACTTACGTACACATCTGCAGCTCTGCTTCTATGTCAGTGATTGGATTCTTTCTCCCACGCATCTTGGGGTTCTTCCCGAAATTCACAGCCCGGTGGCATTTTAGTAACCTTGCTGTGTTTGCCACAGCCACGCGACGTCTGCACAAAGACACGTTGCCTATGACTATAAAGCCGAACTACGTATTCTACGCAAGGCAATGTAACAGGATGGCGCAAAAATCTTTTAGCGAAAAACATAGGCCCCTACAAAATTAATGTATGGGTCTCGAACTTAGACCTTATAAATTCGAAGGTAATTGCATAGTTTCATTTGTTGACGACGTTGAAGAATTGAGGAAAGAATAAATCGAAAGTATTCTGTTGAAAAGTTTCCAGTTATGATGGCAGAACTTATTTCATATTATTGCAATGTTTTTTTTTTTTTTTTCTTCCGAAATCCGTCGGTCAAAAAGTCATCTTTAGCGTAAATTTGTCTCAATAAGTTTTAAAACTTGCACATGTTAGCACATTTCTTGTACACGAAAGTTAATATAATGGTGAACAGTAAGGTGAACTGCAAAGTACACATACACTGAAAAAAAAAAATAGTTGCAAGTACCATACTTCTGTTCAAATAGGTACAACAAAGTAGTTTGGTTGTTGGTACTACTCTGGAACACTCCTTAAACAATTTGTTATGTAGAAGGTACCATCTGGTTTATAAAAGTAACAAAGCCTTTTGTTTCTTCTACAGAACAGATTGTTGAATGAACTGTCCAGAGTAGTACCAACAACCAAACTGATTTGCTGTCCGTATTTTAACAGAAGTATTTTACCTACAACTATACTGTTTTTTCAGTGTACTAGCTAGTATATAGGCAATGTAATTCTACACTCATGACCCTAGTTTGTGAACGTGAAAGTGTAATATACCATTCACTTACAAATACGCAACTATTGATAAAAAAACGAGAAAGTTCTACCTGGTCACTCATACGCTGCTTTGTCTATTATTGTGTGATTTTTAAATATTTCAAAAGTTTTAAACGAAAATTAATAATTCCGTTTCACAAATGTTTTGTTTGTATTTAACTACTACACGACAGAAGCTATAATAGAGGTTCTTTTGTACTTAACAACTAGCATACACGGAGATAATTTATTCACACGGCGCGAGTTATGCTTTGAACAAGCATATGTACACCTTCTAATACAATTAATATATCCGCGTGTACTAGATCTTAAGACCATGAGCTCCTATTGCAATCTGCTTTTGTGGTAGTTCAGTATTTAAAACCAAAAGAGCGTAGATATCGTAAAATTTTCTCACAGTCTTCTTCAAAACATTTGCTAATTTTTTAATAATACAAAGCAAAATAGTTTTATCATAATAGTTTATTAAAAAATTTAGTTAATTAGCATTTTAATATAAATCATAACATTTTATTTAGCAAATATGGACTACGTAGTAAAAACTAATTAAACGATTTAACGGCGTCTGCGAGTTTTCATTTCAACCCGTGCGTCTTTTTAAGACGACACACTGTCGCTGTTCATTTTTATTCAAAATGTTGCCTCTGTGAGTGGCAAAAACTTAACTTTATATTTTTTGAAAATTCATACCGTAAGGTAATGAAAGAAGGAATATGTATGTTAACTTATAACTGATGAACTATTTAAAATATTTTATGATGTATTTAATGTTATTTATTAAATATAATGGCCATGAAAGTACCTATACATTTGTTTCAGGATTCTTTGTGATTTCCCTCCTAGGTGGTTGACACTGGGTACTTTTATTTATTTATTTTTCTATCTGGCGTAGTACGTAGTTACGTGTTTATGAGCTCAAGCCCGTCATTTGACCAGGTTATAAATCCGCCACTGCGTACGTGTGGATTCATTGCTACTTTTGCTTTCAGAGAGATATTAAATACGCAAAAACTACGGTGTCATTGGTTATTCCACACTCAGGTTGTTGCGGCAATTGTGTCAGAAGTGTAACAGAGGGGTCGATATAATAATCATAACACTGACACTAGTAACGCTACGAAGGAATGAATAAAGTAAGTTAGCGTACAAAATAACATTAAGTGACACATCGGTGGAAAGCATGCTTGACTGGCAGCATGAAACAACGATCGCCTTCCCAAAACGTACGTATTTCATGTTGTTAACTAACATTTATAGTCACATCTTTTCTGAAAAATGTTTTGTGAAGTTAAGTAGTACGTAACAAAATTCTGCTTGTTTTCAAGACTCTTTATTATGTACTATTCAGATTTCTTATATGCATCAGTTTCATATTCCTTACTGTAGATCACGATAATGGAATACCTGGTGAACAAATACTCCTGCAATACAACTTGCGGCTCCTTTCCAAATAGCCAAATGAGCACACGAAGAGAAAGGTTTAGTTAAATGAGATAAAATTTTGTTGGTGCAGCCAAATAAATTGTTTCTACGTGGCTAACGAAATCTTTTTGTTAGTGGAACAAAATAACTTTGATTGTTTTCATTTGATTTCCTAAATGTAATATTTTGTCAGTACATATACAGCTAAATATTAAATCTGGAGTAAGTAAATTCTTGTACCGAATCAGTTAAAAATTAAATTGGGAACCGTTCGCATTGTTAATGGCAAATCGCTCATTTTACATCCATCGCCAACCCTGAATGTTGATAATTGACAAATTATAATGTATATACATGAATCGTAAAAGACATGCCATCTACGCAGACGTATATTACCAAATTTAAGACATTATTATTAGTTTTCTGTAGAAAATTTTTTATGAGGATTGTTTGTACCCTCCTAAAACAGCACATATTAAAAAGATTTGCAAATATAGTTATAATGCTACTTGTCACTGAAACGGTTAAAAAAAGTTTCAGGTGTGGTAATAAATTACGGTTTGAACGAATATGTATGTTTCGTTGGCACATGTACTTTGTTGTATACTTCCAAACAAATTATTACATTTGCGTCAAACGAATATTTTACTGTCACGTGTAACTACTTTGTCAAATAAAGTGCATATTTTGTTGGTTCAGCAAAGTCAGGCGGGTTGCATTCAGTATTTTGCTGAAGTAAATATTTATTTTGTCATAATCAAACACATATTTGGTAAAATTTCTTTTAGTGTAAAGACTGTTTAGAAAGAAAAATATAACAAACTGTTTAGCCATGCTGTGTTACTACGTAAGTTTATATAGTAATAATTGGCACACTGTTTTTTCCAAGACTCTGAAAGAAAGCCGTTAAGGAACGAAAATATTTATTTATTTTTCAAAATGAGAGCACATAACCCAAGAGGAACTGCAAAAATAGTTTGTAATAAGTGCGTTAGCACACACAGCCAAAAAATATATGCTGTTATAGAAAAAAATGCTTAAGGGTTGCATATTTGGGGAAATAAAGATTAAATTTACTACTGCTCCTATGAAAATAATTAAAAACAGTGTAAGGATTTTTTTCTGGAATAAAAGAATCTCTGAACAAACCCGTTACTTGTTAAGTTTCGAAACTTTCCATTAAACGAGTCCCGGCAATGATCCAAAGATGAAAACTTTCTCAATATCCTGTCTAGCGCAACAAAAGACAGCAAAGAATTCAAAACCTTTAATGTAGACTGAAATAAAGTTGGTTTACTTTTCTTTTCAAAGTAGTTCGAAAAAAAATTTATATAGAAAATTTATTGATTATATATTATATTAACTTTCTTACTGTCACATAACTTTGAAATGTTTTATTTTATAACCATATAAATATAACTTAAGTAAGTTCATTTATGGTACGCTACCTTTTGGCTTACGAGAGATTAAATTAATTTTCTGCGTATACAGTGAGGTGATTTCGTAGATACGTTATCTTATTGCGTTTACAATGTTTAGCGTCACCCAAGTAAATTAAAATTTAACTTTTTTGTAATTTTTATTATTTTTTTAATCACACTTAGTTAAACAGCAGAAATATTAATTTGTATGGACCTGAAAAATTCGCGTTTTCTTTCAGACACAAGATAAGATTCAAACAGCTATAAATTCGTGTAACATTTGCTGCGAATTGCGCTTGGCGTATTTGACACCGTCTGAAGGGCACTTAGCCAATAATAATGAAGTAACTAAATGAAGCCCAACCATGTGGCATCACTGCGTCGGCGAGCAGCCAATGAGAAGCTGTGTCCTTAAGTAAACTTGAAGGCTAGCCCATACAGGTCAGTGAACTCGCAAATATTTTCCTTCTCAAATAATTGACCAATTACTGACATTAATATTATCTTTAAATTCCACTATGCATTTTGTTTTTAATTTATTATCAATATAAATACAAATATTTCACCTCAGTACTACAAGATTTAACTACACTTCTCTCCTCTAGAAGCGAAAATTTCACATGATCACATCATTAGACACTTCTTTACTTCATAGATCTTTACGTTCTGAGTTATTTGCACGCCATGTATCACCCAGTTATTTTACAATACTCACACCACGCCCTTGTAAATTTACGTGTAAGCATTCAACTGATTTTTAATTACCTGCCTACATGCCCGTGTCCTTATTCACGTTTCCTCAGAAAGAACGTAGTTTCTGTCCCTAACATCCACCTGTCGCCTGCTTCTCATACAGCAATGTATAGAGAATTTTTTCCTAAAAATCTAATGAAGTTACGAGCTATAAAAATGTTTTGACATGTAGTGCTGCGGGGAAGAGTCCATTTATTTCAGTGAATTGAAAGAGGCTTGTATTTATGTATCTTTATGCCGTGATATTATTTGGAATTAATTTATCGTTCAAATTACTAAGTAACTAGCAATGTATTCTCCCATTTTTGACACTTTAAGTTCCCTTTCCAGGTAGGTAGCTATACTAACATTTCACAACTGTGTTTTCTTTCAGAATAATGAGTTCTTAGCTAGCTACATTGATCGACTCATCCTATTATTTTTCGTATACGTGCCATTTTTTGTTTATTTTATTTAATTAACAATCAAAAGAACCAATACCTTTTCTTATATTTTCGTGTAGGAAATTTGATGACAGTTGTTCTTCTGTTTTAAAATCTTTTTACAAATACTTAGCGTGTTGTGCATAATAATTTCCTTTTAAAGCTTCGCAAAGGTTCACGAAAAAATTTCAGTTGCCTAATGAGATAATTTACATCAATACACAGCGATTAACTGAGTTTCCAAGTTATGCGCAAAGCTAAACATTCCTTGATAATTTAAAAGGAAAAATCTCGTTTGAAGCTGGACAGTTAACGTTAAGAAATGTGTGTCGAACGGTTAGCTATTTGATCATCAATGTGATTTAGACGAAGGTTGGTGAAGCCGGCCGTTATTACCGTGTGGTTTTCAAATATTGTTCACCTTTCGAAACGTAGGTAACACGCACAATCTTCTGCACTGGCAGCATCCTAATTATATTCAACGAGTTGGCCGCTTTTAAAACAATAAAACTAAATACCTTAGTTAAAATAATTCTTCAATATACGCGAATTTTGCTCTCCTCGTCTTCTGATCTTGATCAATCGTGCCGCAACTAAACTACGAACTTCGTCTTGTATTCAAGATAATTCAGTAGCTTGACATTATTGCTGCAAGGAAAACCAACGGATAGTAAAACGTAATTGTAGCTTTCATCCTGGAACACATAAATTAAACGGCAAAAACTATACATTGATTTATTTCTGAGTTGCCGTAATTTTATACAAAACAAGCGTATTAATTTTACTATCTTCCAGAAGACATATAAATAAATCTGTGTACTTTATGTAGTAATATTATAATAATTATTTATGCAAGATACTATCGCAATGTTCAAGAACGTATTATTATCATCACAATTTAATGATATTTTTTAAAAACGTTGACAAAACTGTCGATATGTGATGTAAAGAACCGCATCAACAAATTTGTTTCCCCGTCTTAGCTTAATATATATATGTATATATATATATATATATATATATATATATATATATATATATATATATATATATAGGCTATATATATATATATATACTCTTTGTTTAAAACTATATGCTGTGATAAGGATTTTAAAACTCCCTTTCTATTAAAACCTCGTTTCCATACATTTTTACATTTTATATCTGAATTATTTATTCAATACAGATGTGCAAAATGTTTATGACGGTAAGATTCTAAACTCGTTTGTACGGGAAGTATTTCTGAGATTTCCTGCTAGTCGTATATCTAAAGTTGTAATATCAGTGTTATTATTATGAAATAGAACAAACTTTACCACCCAGAACATAATAGACCATATTTCTTGAATTTATCGTTTTTTGACCTTTCTACAATGTCGTGTTGACCACTTTACCACCTCACAGATGATAACTCTTCCCTGAAATTTTATCCCAAGTTTGAGATAAGTTCTTTGGTCCAGATAATCATCATCATCATCATCATCATAATCGTCGTTGTCCCCATCATCGCCATCGTCGTCATCGACATCATCTTCGTCATCATCATTATCATCATCATCATTATCATCATCATCATCGTTAATCACTGTAAATTTTTATTCAGTTTGGCACAGCAGCTGGTTTTAGTGGCGCACGTAAAACCGTAAGATGCAAATTTTCACATTAACGAGTCATTACGCAAAAACTGTGATAGATAAAAAAAATTAATTGGAGCAAAATTTATTCACAATATATGTCTAATGTATGAAAAAAATATCTGGTGCAAATATAAAAAAGAAAATATGACGTTGAAAACTGATGTAGTCCGTACCCTTAGGTCGAACAAAGCATAGCGCAGCTACTTTACTTAAATTTATCGTTGTGAGCAATAAAATGACCTCTCGTAGGGAGTTTTTCACTGGATAAATCAGCAGTTAACTTTACGTGACGTCGATAGCGTGTTTTAAGGTTTTATTGATTAAAGGAACAAATATGATTAATTTAAGTCAAACAACTTGCAATACGCTAGGGCATGAATACTTGTCGATGCCTTGCGAATAAGTTTCTGCAACCCACAGACGTATTGTGTTTTTTTTAAGTTGTTAGGTTTAACTTAAGAGGGCTTGGTACATTATTCAACGCTAAAAGCATTAATCTAAAACTGTAGGTTTCTTGAAGCCAATTTACTAAAATTAAACAATAGCAATCATAGACAATAGTTTTGGCCAACGTTTTAAACAAAATTGTTTCTAGTGTTACGAACTTCTGAGGCACAATCTCTGACGCCGGAACCTCGTGCATTCAACTGCGGCGCAATAAATCACGCGCAACGAATTAGTAATTTTGAATAAATATTTACTCATAAAGTTGGCAAATACTAATATCTAGGATTGTCATTGAGTATTTTATCCATATTGGCTTCGGAAAAAGCGTAGAAATAAATTGACATTTTCAGCGTTTATTTATCTCCACGCACTCTTAAATCTGCGATGTGGATGAATTTTCTCCTTTAGGTGCTATAGATAAACATCAGCGTTATGTGAAATATTATGTATTCTACTCTGCCATAACGTAAAATGACAGTTCTGTAAAGTGACGGATGTACTAAGCCATAAATGCGCATGTTCCAAGCTGTGATAAAATTTTTTTATAGCTATTTGGAAGGGGCCCACGATTTTAGCGATAAATTTTTGCACCAGTTTATTTCAATGCCTTACGCGAATACCTGCAGATCTAATTTACGGTCAATAATAGGATGTTGTTTTTTAACTGTCAGTGGGTTCGATTCCCAGGTCTGGCTGGGTGTAATTTGTGTTTGTTTACTTGGGTCTCAAAAATTGTCACTATACAAATTGTCTCACGAAAAGTATTGGGGTCACTCAATTTAAGTCACATTAAAGGGGGGAATGTTTGGTGCAGTGATGATGCGGAAGCTTCCGCATCGCCACTGCACCAAGTATTTTTATAAAAAAAAAAAAAAAGTGGTAGGATAGGTAGATTCTATGCGGCGGCTGAGTGGTTCGGAACCTAGCACCTCGCGAGAATTTACTTTTTTTTTTTTTTTCAAAATTATTTCGTGTGTACATACTATATTCAAAAGTTATTTGATAAATATGTTCAGTATTATTTATTAAGTACAATGAACATTTAAATTTATTTCTTTCCTTATTGAAAGTACAGCTACAAGGCTAGACTTTGTAATTTTACAAACATATACTTTGTATTTTATTACAAGGGCAACCATTGTAGTTTTACAAAGAATTTCTTTGGAAACTGTGTTTCCAAAGAATTTCCTTTGTAAAAGTACAAAAAAAATTTTACAGTGTTTACAAACTTGTATACCAATGGTAGTCTGTACCAAACATTTTTCTTTGCGCACCTTGTTTGAAGACGTGGACGCCTAACATGTTGAGTTTGTCCACATACCTGTTTCCTTTTCATCCTTTAGCAGATTGTTTGCGTAATGAAACATCACGCGTTCAGAGTTCTGTCTGACGTAAATCTAAACCAGCGTACATCGTAGAGTTTCACAACGGTGACAAGGATCTGAAGGGTACAATACGGATGCCTTAGAGTAATGCACAGTTCCGTTTAAGATTGCGGAAAACTATTTCAATAAAATAGAAAAGATATAACACATAAAAATCCAGCTATTAGTATCCGTTTAAAACTATAACACAATTGAAGTTGGAGAGATATCAGAAGAATTATTTTTACGAGAACACGCGCAAAAAAATAATAAGAAAGAAATAAAACGAATAAACAAACGAGTGATGACAGCATGGACCGGAATGTGTAAATAACTTTTGTAAAAACAGATATAAAGATGTGGACTTTACGTCTTGTTAACACTGAGGTCGTTAAAGCCGGTCTCACACGATGCGCAATACCGCAGCAGTTTTCGTGCCCATTTTCTGTTAGCATTTCTGCTTTCGTGTGGGCCACATTTCAACACCCTCCCAAGGGGTTTGTCTCTGGGAATAGCAGCTTTCATGCCCAAAAGCTAACCCAGGAACATAATAGAACGTGGTTTATTTTCCTGCTAGGATTTATTTCAGCTATCTACGCCGAATCAACTGTGGCCAATCGCAGCAGCTTTGGGTTGGTCACGTGCCCATAGTATTTTCACGAATTATTCTGTTTAAAGTAGCGTAGACATCACAAAATCACGTGAGTAAACTTATCTTAATTTATTCTGAAGCACGGCTGGACTATGGTAGACTACTGCACATAATTTTCTCAGTCGAGCATGTAAAATATCCATGTTTGATGAAACAAAATACTACTATAACGACAGTGCTTCTTACATTTTCTGTTACAAAGTTAGGTATCGTGTGAGTACTTTTAAGGTAAAATGAACCGTTTCCTAAAAAAAAATGTTACGAAAACTGACATGCTCAATGCTGTACCCATGGGTTAGACAGAAGTTAACAAAAATTAAGCATCGTGTTAGGTGGACTTAAGGGCATCCATGTGTAGTACAATCATAATTTTATATTTGTATGAAATAGTGTTAGTTTTGTTGACGATGCTTGAAGGCACATTTTCCTATTACGAAAAAAATTTAGCGCATCAAGTTATCCCATAGTGACATTTAAAAGTCAAAATGTGCACATTTTTTGTTCTTATAAGCCTCAAAAACCAATAAATATAAATTAATTAACAAAATTATCACTGAAACTAGTAAATATTTTTGTAGTTTAAAAAATCGATAGTAGAAACAAAACAATTCAAAACTTTAGAATTTTTTTTAATTCAAAATTTTTCGTAATTTATTTTAAACGATGTCATGGCATGTAGTTTCAGGGTGAATGTTTAATTTTATTTATGTTCATTGCTTTTTGCGACTTATAAGAACTTAAAACGAGCAAATTTTGACTTCGAAGTGCCATTATAGGAAAACTAGTTGAGGTTTTTTTAAAGAAGAAATTGTACCCACAAGTATTGTCTACAAATGTGACACTATTGCATACAAACATAAAATTATGATTTTCCCCTCTTGAACAACCTTATTTGTTCAAGTGGGGAAAAAACATAATTTTATATTTGTATGAAATAGTGTTAGTTTTGTACACATTACTTGAGAGTACATATACCTCTAACGGAAAAAAATTAGCTCATTTAGTTTTCCCGTAATGGCACTTCAAAGTCAAAATTTGCGTATTCTTACTTCATACAAAACTTGAAAACCAGTTAACATAAAGAAATGAAAAAAATCATATCAAAACTACGCGTTACTGTCTATGGCCTGTAGCATTAAAAACCTGTTACAAAAAATGTTTATGTTAAATAAAAAATTTCAAAATTTAAATTTTTTTTGGTACTTTTAGAAATTTATTTTAAACACATAAATATTTTATAATGTGTTTGTATATGCTTCAAGCCGTAGACGGTGACGTGTAGTTTTGATGAGATTTTTTCCATTTCATTATATTTACTGGTTTTCAAGTTTTGTATG
>PNEQ01083144.1:60384-87924 GCA_003012365.1 Medauroidea extradentata | reverse complement strand
GTGCGTGGTAGATAAATAAACGCTGAAAACATCAATTGATTTCTACGCTTTTTTCGAAGCCAATATGGATAAAATACTTAATGACAATCCTAGATAATGGTGTTTTCCAACTTTATGAGTAAATATTTATCCAAAATTTCTAATTCGTTACGCGTGATCTCTTGCGCCGCAGTTAAATGCACGAGGTTCCGGCGTCAGAGATTGTGCCTCAGAAGTTCGTAACACTAGAAACAATTTTGTTTAAAACGTTGGCTAAAACTATTGTCTAGGATTGCTATTGTTTAATTTTCGCAAATTGGCTTGAAGAAACCTACAGTTATAGAATAATGCTTTTAGCGTTGAATTAATTACCACGCACTCTTAAGAGGGCAAGGTACGTAATTTCGCGCAAAAAGCATTTGTATAAGATTGTAGGTCTTTCTAAGCCAATTTACAAAAATAGCAAACTTAGGCTACAGTTTTTGCCACCTTTTTGAGAAAAATCTTTCTCGAGTGTCTTTTTTTCTGAAGAACAGTCTTTAATGTCGAAGTCTCGTACGTTTAATTGCGGCACAAGTAATCATGCTTGACAAATGCATCATTCTCGGTAAGTAGTTGCTTATGAGTTGGCTAATATCATTATCCATAGACATTAAAAAATTTGTAAATTTTTAACATTTATTTTCCTATCAGACACTCATAAGAGACGATATCACACAACTTGACGCGATGACAGGATCTGGGGGAAGAGTTGGTCATGGCCTTTGACAAGGAACCATCACTGCATTCAATTGGAGAAGCCACGTACAACCAAGAACTGGATGGTTGGAACTACGAATCAAACCCGGGTCATTCGTAATGCGAGACAAACGCACCACCGTTGCACCACCTTGCTCGGCCAACAAAGATGAAAACATACTAAAGCCGTGACAGCATTAAGATGCCTCCCTACCTGTGCTTGAATTGCGTTGCAGCGAGTTGTGACAGTTATTTTTTGACGAAACTGCTTAACGCGAATTGTATTTGTATATCTACGAAAAGAAGACACACTTCAAACTATGTCGCTATAGTATTGAAAATTCGGCGCGTTTGTTTAAAACTTAATTTATGGGCCCCTGAAAAAGGCCAAACATAGATTTTTGAGACTACCGTATCCGTAAAAGTAACAACCGGATTTGAAAAACACAACTATAGAAACAAGCTTTATAATTTTGACTGTGTTGGCCACAAATAAAATTATGTGGTCACAGTTTAAAGTCCCTGTGACGTGTGTATCGTCACGGGTAGGTGTATTACGTTTCAGATTTTAGCTGTGTTTACAGCTGGATGGTCCTGCTGATTGGCTACATGTTAATAATTTTTATATTTCTAGTTTATTATTTTTACACGCCGGCGTAAGTGTAAGCGTAAATGTTTATATCTAGAATAGTAAACATTATTTGATAATTGTATGTAGTGGTTTAGTTTGGACGGGTGACGCTTGGGTGCGCCACAACTCGTGGCTAGGTTGCTGGCGATGTGTGCGCGAAAGGTATTACGCTGAGAGCCGTCAACTGGACCTGTCAGAGGGAACTGCGAGGAAAAGTTTGTCTCGTCTCTGCCCACCTGAGGACATATGGTGTGGGGTCTGAGTATTTGTGGAGATTTTCTACAATATTAATTGAGACATTCTCAGTTGTTGTAGAGAGTATTACGTCAGTGGCAGCTTATCTTCTTGAAAGCAGAACTTTGTTCTCGGCACGAGAGACCATCAAAATGGTTACCGCTCCTCGTCATTTTGCACGTCCAATTCTACTGCAGGGGCGCCCCTCAGCGACGCCGGATATGACGTTGGATACGAATTCTTCGTGAAAGAAGTCTCTACGTGATAAAGGTATGGTGTTGACCAGAGCTTTTGCCCTACTGGACGTGGGCGTATTTACTCTCAGTTTAAAATGGAACTATTAGTTTGGGGAAGTATTACTTTCAGTTTAAAGTGGAACTATTCGTCTGGCGAAGTAACTTTGCAAATCAAAGACCAGCCGTCTGTTAGCCACTTGATAGCCACCCGTCACTGAACATTGATTAAGTCGTATGTAATAGTACTGTAAATGTAAGAACTGGTATCCCAAAACAAGTGTAATAATTGTGTTCAGTAAATGTTAATTATTAGATATGTAATGCCGGCTACTTTATTATACAGCAGATCTCAACGTTAGAAATTTGGACTGTCCAGAAATAATTTGGGTTGGGATTTAAAAGTTGTGCCATGTATTACGTATTAGAGGGAGGCACTCTTGAAATCTATATCCCCACAAGCTGGAGGTCTCATCCCATAGGAAAAAGGATAATAGTGAAGTACTGCACGGCACCTGAGTAGCTTGCGCGGAGAGGCGATATTGCATTACACACGTTGATCAACGGCAATTTTACGTCTTCTGTCTCTCTCACACACACACACAAACACAGCATATCTAGGGAGACCCCTAAAGCGTGTGCACAGAGTCTGAAAGCCGTAATGCAGGTTAAAGAAGTTATATCAACGCGGAAGGCGTCCCTCGACGAAACAGAGAGAGAGAAAGGGAGAAGCACGCCTGTCACTTCCAGACAGCCGGAGTAATGGTTGAGACAAAGTGACGGGGCGACGGCGCAGTTTAGACGAGGAAGGACAAAGTCCTAGTGTCTGGCATGCGATAACCTGCCAGGAGTTACCTGTCTGCTGGAGCTGGGGATTGAACCTGCCACATTCTGTGAGACACTAGTGATTTATGACTACGACAATCCTGCTTACAAATGTTATGTAAATCATCCATTACACTGCACAAAAATAAAACGTAGGTAGTACAGACAATCGTGGTTCGTGGTTCGTAAAAATATTTAAAAAAAAAATACACGTCTACATTTAATAAATTCCTGAAACTGTTTTTCACATAATAATGGATAACTCATTACCTAAACCCCATACTTTGGACAAGTAATATAAAAGCCAGGAACACGAATGTGCCATAACGTACCCTATATTTAATGTAATTAGGTTGGGTTGGAAAATGTGCCTTACAAAGCTTAGGAAATAATGCTATGTCTGTGCGTGTAAAAGAGTTTGTATAGATTACCGCTCACGACACAGTGGTTTGTGAGCCTACAATCAATTGAACCTTCCCAACATGCATGGTTGAACAACATCAAAATGTTAGGCATTGTAAGCCACATCTTTAAGCACAGTTAAATATATGTAAACCCATTTACATTCCACAATCGGTCCAAAGTAATTGTGGCTGGAATTTTAGCACAATTTTTTTTATTTGGTTCAACATTTGTGGGCCAATAACGACAATTACAGTCTTAATTAAAACATAAGGCCCCGATGTCGTATTCCATATTAGCAACTGGAGTTTAAGGCGTATAATTTATACAACAATATTCTTTGACATCGTAACATTAGCGCTAGTATTTAAACTACTTTTTTTTCAGTTACGAGTAGAAAATGTTTTAAAAAGTAGGCACACCTAACAAACTACATTATTATGCAGTATACCGATGAAAGCAAAGAATAAAATACATCACACGATAATGATATTTGTATGTATGTATGTATGTATGTATGTATGTATGTATGTATGTATGTATATATATATATATATATATATATATATATATATATATATATATATATATATATATATATATATGTGTGTGTGTGTGTGTGTGTGTGTGTGGACTTTAATAACACAGCACTGTACTAAGTCTAGTCTAGGGCTCTACAAATATCTTACTGACCGTACTACTACTGTTCAGAACTGTATGTTACTGGTGCAGGGTAAAATATCCCAAGCAGTGCAAATACGATTCTATGTTTACTTGACGTAACACGTACCTAGAATAATATTTGGACGTGGAACCCAAGAGAGAACTTTCTCAGTGCAGTGTTGCCGCACTGTGAACGTAACATGTCGTACAACATTACGCCACTGACATTTTCGTCTCCAATTTAACCCAGGAATTGAGACGTGTGCTTATAATGCGTTTGTTTCTGAAAACCCGATATGTATGTATATATTATATAATATTCAGCGTGGACCAGAATTCACGTGCCTTACTCCGGGACGGGATTGTTTATGCAAAATAAAGTGAGGTTACACTGACCAACACTACTGCCTGGTGAATATTAAGGGAGTTAAAGTTCTTTGAAATCAAAGTTTTGAAATACAATTTTCGAAAGAGATGGAGCCACCAAAGTTGGCATATAGCTCTAAGAATCGGATCAAATGAATCTGTGAAAATGTGGTCGACGCAACGTTCCCCTTCACTGCTTATGTAGGGGTTAATCAACCTATTTGGGTAAGTAACTTTTAAATACTAAGCGGTGATAAAATATTATATACACATCATACCTTATCGCGCAAATTTAAGAGGAAAGTACCTCTTGTGTTAATTCACTCCGGTATACCGTTTTCGAAAAAAATGCTAATCAAAACACGAAGGCGCAGTGTAACCCCGCAGGGATAGGCAATACTCCGACTTTCTGAGCCATTGCAGCATTGAATGGTTAAACTGAATACATTAGCAAGAGGAACAGTCACGTCTGGGTGCACATCTGGCCGACACCTCTCCCAACTCCAGTTATTGTATCAACTTGTGACATCCTCTCCAACAACCTCGCTGTCGACGAGACGTAAGGCCTACTTACCTACCTTACCTATCAAGGCCTTTGTTAAAAAAAAATAGACTATCCCAGCATTCACCTGGAGTATTTTCAGGAAACAATGGAAAACCGGAATCAGGAAGGCCGGAGCCGGGTGTCGTACCCGTATCCTCCCGATTGCGTAAGTCTAATCGGTTACCGTTGCTCGAACTCGCTCGGTTGAATTTATAATAGGTATTCGTATTTTGTATGAGATTCTTTCTCATACTGTACACGTTAAAACAAATTGTTTCTACGAGTACGCCGAAATGAATATTCGCTGAAAATGAGTGCGTAACGAAATACACGTAGCAGAGTGGCTCGTATTCGATACTTTTCGCATGTCGGTTACGTCGTTGTTACACTACGAATGTGGCTGACAGTTCGAGAACGGTCGGCTGGCATGGAGAGTAGGTACTTCGGGCCAAGTCAGTCTTCTTTGTTAAACATTCCATGATTTACACATGTTGTTATTGTTGCCACTTGTGCGTGGGGCTACTGGATTAGTTGATCTTTTCTAGAGCATTTAAACCAATACGCTTGGCATTTATTTTTCCCCTTGTGAATTCTCCTGTAAATAGTTATTTATAAAGGTACTATACGGAAGACCGAGAGTGTTAAGAAAGTAGGTACGATAAAACTTTCCCATACAACAATTGTAGCGTTCATTTACATTTTCCTGGAAACAATCAATTGCATACTGATGTTTCCAGACTTGTAAACTAACGATGCTCAAAAGCTGTTTTATTTGCAAGCTGAAGTATGGCAAGTGTCCCATACCATGTATGGATGTAGAATTTATTGTATACTGTTTAAGAAATTTGATTTCTGTGTATGATCCCTTATTTCTCCTGCTTTTGCGGTACTAAATTTTTGTATGCTTAAAGAGGGAAAGTACCGTAAAAACGTCTTACAGTTTTGCTGCGAATTTTTTTTTATTCTGCATTACAATTTGTTGTGTGCTAAATTACTATGGTTTCAGCAAATTAGTTGATTAACCGTGGAAATTTCTGTTTTAAAACAGTCAAGGTACAGTAGTAATAAATGTTCTTTAACGGAACTGGAGATGATTTTGTGGTATCTGCTCTCTTTCAGGCTTAAAGTATTCCTTCAGGCATAAATGAGGGCACATAGCCTTAAAGCGGTTCTCGACTGGTTGGGTTCCATTGCAGGAAAGATCGCGGCTTAGCTTGGCGTAGTTTCAAAGCAGTCAGCTGCGTGTTAACGCGACTAGACACGAGCACTGCGCAAACATGACGGGATGTGGGGGTTGGGGGAGGGATGAAGCCATCTCCTAAGATCTGCGAGGCGAAGCGTAGTGGTTTAACGCTCTAGTAACCACTACAAACATTCGAGGCGAAACCTCACTTGGCTTTTGATTTGCGATATGAAGCCCGACTCGACGCTGGGGCAAGTGGTCGGTCTTAAGGCCATGATCTTTCAATTATTTTAAATAATTTCAAATAACTCAAATATTTTTTAACCAAATGTTTTGGAAAAATTGAGACTGCGTACAGTCGTACAATACACAATTTAGGTAGATAGTTTTCAAAATAATGTACCGTTTGCTAGCAAAAAAAAATTATTTTGCTTCATTTTGGCTTATTTTGACAACAAAATATGGGATACTTCAAGGGCAAAAATCTAAAAATCCGTGTGGTGTACTGTAAGAGAAAAATTCAGTTACAAGCGATGATGTAAACGTGTTAAAACTGTAAGATGAATGATTGATACATCTTTTAATTCGCGTTAAAAAACATTTTCAAAACTACTGCAAAACTAAAGAGCAAGGCGTTAAGGTCGGGCATCACAAGCCGAGTACAGATTTTGATTTTTGTTCGTATTTTTTTATAGTTTAGATGAATATATTTAAAATTGTCATTGCGAGATTATTTTTTGCCAAAATCAGGTAGAGTTATAAAATGATAACTTATGGTTGGCGCAAATCTTCAGGGAGAAATTCGCCACTGAAAACTTACACTGAAAACCAACATTTATTAAAAATAAGCTAAAATCAGAAAATTGTAGATAATGTCATTTCGGGTGCGTTTTAATAGTAACAAGATCTGCAAATGTGAAAAAGTAGTTTAGAAAGCCTACCATTTTCATTAATTAATGGAGTTTCTAGAATATCTTGTGTAGGCCTATAGCGTGTTGCTCACATGTAAGTGTCCACATTTTCTACAGCTATTTCTTCGAAAACGGTCCACGCGAGTGTGCAACGACTAGGCAACGTTTTTTGTTCATTGGGGCATCCTACTACAAAATGTGTTATCTAATAGACAAACATGCTATGATAGGAAATTCTTGCCATAATAAAGATTCTACCAATCCCATTTTAATTACTGAAGGTAAGAGGCCGCGGCGGCTGACAGTTCTGACAACTCGCCGTCCACTAAGGAGAACCGGGGCCGCGGTGGCCGAGGGGTCAGACCACTCGCCTCCCACTAAGGCGATCCGGGTTCGATTCCCGGTGGGGTCGGTCCCCGAATTTTCGCATGTGGGAATCGTGCCGGACGATGCCGCTGGTCGGCGGGTTTTCTCGAGGATCTCCCGTTTCCCCCGTCCATTCATTCCGGCGCTGCTCCATACTCACATCATATCACCCCTCACCAGTGCTAAAGACCTCGATGTTAAGCGCTGACCAAAAACCTCTTCACTCACAAAGGAGATCCGTAACTCTAATAGTTATCAGTGTGCCTGCTGTAGCACTGAAATGAATCTTGCAAATTTGTGGGTCAACGATTAATTAAGAACAAATTCAGTATGATCTGGAAGAGTGAATTGAAGTGAATTTGCCTAACCCGTAACGCTAGTGGGGGATGACATGAAGTATGGAACAGAATAGGCAGGGGAAACAGGAGTTCTCCGAGATAACTCACCGACCAGCGGTATCGTATTGCACGATTCCCACACGCGAAAATTCGGCGACCGGCACCGCCAGGAATCGAACCCGGACCGCCTAGGTGAGCATGACTAGTGACGCGAGCTCTTGAGGGACTCACTTCCTGCGCTTCAAATGCGTTGCAGCAAGTCACGGCTGTTTTTTGACGAAACTATTCAACTCGCATTATACTTGTATATCTACGAAAAGAACACACACTTCAAACTATGTCGCTATAGTTTTAAAAATTCGCCACGTTAATAGAAACGTCAATTTCGGGCACCTTACAATGGCCAAAGTTACTTTTCCAGACTTCCGTACCTGGGAAAAAAATAACAACCGGGTTATAAAAACACAACTATAGAAACAAGCGTTAGATTTTGAACTACGCCGCCCATATGTAAAATAGTGTAACCACCGCTTAATGTCCTATATGAAAAAAAGATAATTGTAAAGCCCTGCACGCCAGCTGAGTGGATTGCGCGGAGAGGCGATATTACATTACATACGTCGGTTAGTGGCGCTCTTACCACTCCGGCCTCACACACACTAACGCAGCGTGTCTAGGGAGGCTCTTTAAGCTAGATACAATAGCACTATGGGATGCTATACTATGAGTCGCGTTGGTAATAATAACGTATGGAGAGGGTATACGATGTAAGATAAAAATACATAGAGAGTAGGCTTCTAAACGGAAGCACGTAGGCGTCTGTCGATCTATTCAACGGACAAGCGACGGAATGTGAGGGTTGGAGGAAATGTGGGAATACCCCGAGAAAACACGCCAGCCAACGGCAACGTCCTGCGTGTTTACAAAGAGTGGGACTTAACCCTACCCGGAATTGAAAACCGGAACGCCTGGGTGTGAAGTGTGTGACCTAGTCACGGCGACAATAACGGCTCCACGCCTTGCGGTGTGCTGTAGCCAGTCAGGATACATAATGCACGCAGTTCTTCGCAACGCAAGGACTTTCGTGGAACCGGCATTAATCTAGGCCATGCGGCGTTCACTATTCAATATCGGATTTATAAATACAACCATATGCCTAGCCGCTTATTTTTGGTGAAAAAAAAAAAGAAAACTTGTTCCAATGGGTTTTGTGAAATCTGCAGCTGTGCTACATGGATACTGACAGAATGATTTAACTGTCAAAGTTTTGGGGTTCTACCTATCAGTCACAGAGGTGTGGTGTTGCAGAAACTTTATTCTTATTGGCACATCTCCAGTGCTGCATGAAGTCGGGGGTGTACGCCGTATATTCTCTCGTTGATTCAGCCCAGTACAGTATACCTTCTGCTATTCTGACTTCTCATTTGGTCGGCAAGTCGCTATAGTTACCCATTTCGTTTGTGCGTTTATATGAAATAAAGTTTACAGAATATAATGACGCATGGACTGACTTACGTAAAAGGAAAATAAATATTGAGCAAGCTGGTATCTTCAAATGTTATCTGAAGAGACAGCCATCTTGGGTTACCTTTGCGTGAAGTTTATGATGCGTGTAAAAAGTGCAACGTGAGCTTATGAGACGCACTGTCCTCTAAGCATACAACCCTTTCCTGCCATTCGCCGCTGTCACAAATACGGCCGTCATTTCCTTATTTCCCTCGACATTTCCCGAACTTCACTCCCAGCAAAAAAAAAAAAAAAAAAAAAAAAAAAAAACAGAGGATACATGATGCTAATGACTGATTTGAAAACAGGTTGCGATTTCATAGTTTTAGATTTAGGACTGGTAAATGAAGTGTTGCAAGAGCTTGCTGCACTGTCGAAAGAAAGCTAGTCAAATCAGATAACACTCCCTAGGGTTGCACGCCTAATAAAATGAACCATACGTATGACTGCAAGTTTAAAAGGTGAACCAGGTACGCTTTCATCAAATGCTACAAAATACAGTATGTTTCAAAATTTTTTAACGGAACACAACGCTAAAATGTTTTCTGTGAATGCTAAACTATTTATTCTGAGCACTGTAGATATGATGAGACCTGGCCCCTGGGCTATACTCTGGTGCAAACTCTGAAAATTACTAGTTGTTGCGAGACATAGCGATACTAAATAAAGAACCTACTAAATTTAAGAAAAGTGCAGTATGTTACGTCGAAAATCATTAAATATAAGTGAAACAAGGGTTGAGAAACTTGGCAGTCAACTCAGGAAACAAAAACTTTCCAGATAAAATTGTATATTGCTAGTGCTGAAAACTATTTCCACATTCCCATGCTGAACTGCAGTGTGTGAGCAAGTACTCAGTTTGTGAATAACACCGTCACTGATCTCAGGTAATTACTACTGGTTTCTGTCTCCTGCCTTATGTTTAATAATTCAGTTTGCCAAACAATTGACTAATTCACGCCAGAGAAATACCAAAGGAGTCAGGTCTTATAATTCATCGTATTGTAACCGACGCAAATTCAAAGGTTTGTGGTAGTAATTCATAGCTACTATGGTAAACTATGCAGAGGCGTAGCTAGTAGCGATTTTGGGGGTCATAACCCTCTCCCCTTAACCAAAAATATTTTAAAAAATGATATAAAGTAAAGTTAATAATTTTTTGAGTGGTAGAAAATTCTGTTTAATTATGAAAACTGCTAAAACAGAACTATTCTGCACCATCAAATCCAAAATTTTTCCAGCGGAGAAACCGCGGAAACTTCCCCCCCCCCTTAAAATGACTGGTTAGGGTTTCTTAGTAATATTCATTCCTTAGCATAAATATTCTTTAATTACAAAAACTGCTAAAATAGCACTAATAGCACCTTCAACTTCAACTAAATTTTTTTTTCTCGGACGAAATCCTATGTACCCCAGGCTTAAAAGGGGTGATCCATGTTCCTTTATAACATGGGCACAAAATACTGAAAAACATCCACTGTAAAATTAATAAAATGTTCGTATTTAGAGTATTCATTGCTTAGTTTTGAAAACATCTAAAATAGCACTTTTTTGCGCCTTGATATTTAAAATTTTGCCGGGCGAGACCCCCGGACCTCCGCTTACAGGAGTGATCTGTGTTCATTAACAATATCGTCTCCCTTCACTACAAATAATAGAAACAACGTCACATCGCAAATTAATAAAAATTTTCCCTGTAAAACATAAAATTCTGTATTTAATTTTAATGAATGCTGAATACTCATTATTTTGCGCCTTGAAATCCAAAATTTTCGCAGAGGTCGACCTCTGGAAATTCCCCCCCCCTTTTTTTTTTACACAAATCCTAGCTGCGAAAATAAAAATGTGAATGTAATAGCTTTGATTTCTTAGTTTTAAAGTTACAATGAAATGCATGTATTTGTTATTTTTCACTTACATAATTATTTAATTTTATTATTACATTTGGCGTGCAGTTGCGGCTTGGCGTAAGAAATAGTTATTCCCTGACTTTTGAGTACCGGGTATACCCTGTGACAATTTTGGCACTACAGTACTGCACATCTCCACAGAAACATGCATACAGTAGCAATGAAGCAGAGCTGCATATGTGCACGTAAAACACTGAAACATGTTTGTTTGTGAATAAGTCTTTCCATTGAAATTATGTGGCTCTAATGATGCTTTAGTATCTGTGTTATCAAATTAGTAAACGTCAAATCAGAACACGTGTTTCTATCACACTTTTATACAAATACACAAATAAATATCCTTGCCAAAGTACGTAAATACCTCATGCTAATATTATCGTTAGAAGGAAAACTCAACATCGGGAGAATCTTTGACTTTTGTGAATCCTCTCGCCGCCTGGCTCAGGCTGTTGGTAGGAACGAGAAAACTTTCTCTTTTCTCACCAGAACCCAGCGATTCTGAAAAGCTCTGGAGTGTTCTCCGCTCAGAAGTCACGTGTCCGTATAATGCGATTACAATCGCGACGAGCTTCAAGCTGCACAATTGAGAGATGCGTATCTTAGGCAAGCCTTACAGGAGAAACGAAAGGAAGTGCTGGATAAACGGGAGCAAGCACACAGTGAAGATGATTCTAAAGTGATGAGAGAACAGAGATGAAGGAAACCGCCTACCGCACGATTCAAACACGTTGTAATACACAGGGAAATACATACTTTTACGAAACGCTTCCACGTGCGCGCATTCTGCCAATGTACGAAAAGAAAACACATTTTGGACAAGAACGGAAAGTCATTGTTAAAGGTTACGGATCCCTATTTACGCTATTTTAATAAGTTTTATTTTTTAAACCGGAAAAGGAGCAGATATTGCAAAACCATTAAACAGAATTGTTGGAAATAGATAGTATTATGTAACCTATTTTTTTTAACACAAGTGTTTATAATTTTCGATAAATAATTGACTTTAAGAAAATTTAATTAAGTCGATAATCAGCGAAAACTATAAAAACTTATGTTTCGGAAAAATAAACTAGGCAACGTATTAAAAACAATTTCCAACATTTCATCGAAACGGTTTTGCGATATCTGCACCCCTTCAGGACTTAAAAATTAACTCGCAAAAACATTAGAAATTGCAACCCGTGGCTATAAGGGTCGGTTCCGGTCGCCATGTTGGATTTTTTAATTACTCGCTTTTACGAAATTCTGAGAAGGATTCTATTTACTTTGCGCTACCATGGCAGTTGAACTATCAAAGTGTATTTAGCACACAATCAGTCATACAAACTAAGAACAAAAATTGTATGAGTGATTGGGGCCTAAATTTACGTCAAACGACAACTATATTGTTAGAATTCTAGATCCAAGTAAATAGAATAAGCGATATACGGTAATCACAAATCCGAAATTTTTCTTGCCACCAGGAATTTCATAAAAGCTATTAATAAAAATCTAATATGAAGGCAGAAACTAAGGCGTAAGACACCGTGCCAAATAAAAGTACAGTTTCGAAGCCCTCAAACACAGCTAAAATCAGCCTTTCAGGCTGCTTTACTTCAAAATGTATTAACAAGATGGATGAGAAACTCATAAACGTGCGCGCTGGGGTTTGCTACAGACATTCCACAATTAAAATTATTTGTTCACCGCTCGAAGTGTTTAAGTATAAAGTATCGCGGGAATATTGCACGCTAGTTCAGCGCTTGCCTCGTTGTAGTGATGCAGCGTTTGATGCACGCTTCTGAGCCTCTAATGCGCTCATAGTAGGTGCAAGTTAGCTGCTGGCTAAACTTGCGTGAGTTATCTCTGCCTAGGAGTAGCATCCGAAGAACGTTGCACATGGGTATATAAATGCCATGTCATTGACTAATTTCTGAAAACTATTTTCTCATGGCCGGAAATGGCAGAAATTGGCTTGTTTGTAGTCATTTGTAAATATAACAACAGGCACAGAAAAAAAAATCTAATAGCGTGTTCAATACACTTGTGTGTTTAATGTAACTTCATATAATGTTATATAGCCAGCACTTAATTTATTATATCTGTGGTATATCGGCAAGAATACTGCACGCCAGTTCACTTACTTGTACAACCTAGATGCTAGGATGAGTAGGTATGCACGTACTGTGTCCCCCTTAGCGCTTATTACATCTAGGCCTCGAAGTCCATCTATATGTGGCAAGTTTAGAGGACCGGTTTTATGGCCTCGCTAGTTTTGCAGTGGTTGCGAACATATTTTTTTAACGCAAATCAATTCGTGTATCAAAAATTTGTTCTTACAGTTTTAACACTTATATATAGGGACTAAAAAATTTCGCGAATACAATGACCTGAAGGCTAGAATCAACTATCCTATTCAAACTCAAGCCTCGACTATTTGTCCACAAGCTGCTACTCGATGGGAACAACAGACAATGAACGAATAGACGGGGCTTGAGTATGTATAGTAGAATGGATTCTAGCCTACAGGTAATTGAATTCGCAGCATTTTCCAGTCCCTATTTTTCTATCATCGTTAGTACCTTAAATTTTCTGTTGCAATACACCAAACGGATCTGTAAATTTTTGCTCCTGAAATATCACATATTTTGTTGTCAAGATATGCCAAAATGAAGCATAATAATTGTTTGCTTACAAACGACTTATTATTATAAAAAATGCTCTGGCTAAACTGTGTATCGTATGACTGTACACTGTCAAACATTTTTTTTCAAAGCATTCGGTTAAAACATATTTGAGATTTCTACAACTGTTTGAATAAATGAAAGATCATGGCGTTTGAGCGGAGCGATAAGAGCCAAAGTACCACTCTCGACGTGAAGCGTATCACCCCTATTCGCAGTGCGCTAAATTGACGTGCGGTGTTTTCACTAGATATGTTCAAGGTCACACATTTAGTCGCCCGATTCTGAGATACCAATCGGGACTCGCTCGTTCAATTGAGTCTACTCGTTCGATACGTGCGTACGAACGCTCGAGTCGCAGTGTAATTATGCGGTTTGGACAGAGACTCATTCATGCCGTCTACCACACCCACGCCATATAGATGTTACATAGTACATGTTAATATTCAGTAACTTAAGAGTGCGCGGTAGATAAATAAACGCTGAAAACATCAATTGACATCTACGCTTTTTTCGTAGCCAGTATGGATAAAATACTTAATGACAATCCTAGATAATGATATTTTCCAATTTTATGAGTAAATGTTTGTCCAAAATTACTAATTTGTTACGCGTGATCTATTGCGCCGCAGTTAAATGCACGAGGTTCCGGCGTCAGAGATTGTGCCTCAGAAGTTCGTAACACGGGAAACCATTTTGGTTTAAACGTTGGCTAAAACTATAGTCTAGGATTGCTATTGATTAATTTTCGCAAGTTGGCTTCAAGAAACCTACAGTTATAGATTAATGCTTTTAGCGTTGAATTATGTACCACGCCCTCTTAAGGAGCTTACAGACGATCTGTGCGGACAGTAAAATTATCATACATACATATATTAGCACCTAACACTGTACATAATCTGCATTACATTGTATTGGGTTTGCACATTACATACGTGTACAGTCTACATGGTGCAATTTCATTAAAATATTGACAACGATTCTTTTATACACTTATATACGATAATATTGGTTGGTGTTAGGTAAATGAAACGATAACGGCTTACAATGACTGAACTTTGTTACATCGACTTCGTAAATGTTTTGTATTTTCTTGTTGGCTACATCAGCACACATTTCGGATGCCATTACGGAAACCTTAATTATATAATGTTAATTAACTTACGTGCTGTATGAATAACACAGCACATTAACACAATCACTATTTCGTCTGCACTGCGTGGCAATACCGTCGCAGCTGGGGCAACTTAGTAAACGGGCGGATTGGACAGTTCGCTCGTTCGCTGCGTCTTGTACACCGAGTGGACTGAGCAGTCTGGACTTTCCGAGTACTCGAATGACCAAATGCAGTTAGAAGGGCCAGTGTGCTGTTTGGAAACACAGTTTGACTGTACCTTTACCAAGTACTCCAACTCGCTTTCAACTACTGCAGTAAATTAGGTGTCCAAACTCGCTTATTACACACCTCTAGTTTTCACCGTATAACTACTTGGCAGTGATCCATAGATTTAAAACACGCGAAGTTATTATTAAAGGTTAACGAATACTTTTTGTTTTGCGTTTGACGAATTCCGATGGCGACAAAACGCATTTTTAACGAGTGTACACTGTACAGCATTTTCAGATTGCAGACGCATAGTTTTAAGTGTGTGTTCCTTCCGTATGTAAGCGCAATAAGAATATATAGAGCTGTTTCGCTGAAAAATTTGTAGGCGCGATAAGCTGTAACACGGCTCATGCGTCAAACTACAGGTTTTACAAATCTCATTTTTAAATTTAAAAAAAAAGCATATACGTTCGTTGAATAGTAGTTCTGTTTCATATAGCCTACATAATTTTTTGAAGGGAAGGTGATTACTTAATTATGACTAAATTATCGGCACATAATTTAAATTTAAGTCGATAAATAGGCCTAGCCAAAATTATAAATAATCTAGCTTGAAAATTTGTCTACGCAGTAAAAATTCTTGTCGTCAAATATATCTGCTACCACTTTGAATTTAAAAATTACATTCAATATCACATCGTTTATAGAGAGGTCAGAAGGCTGGACACGCTAGCGATTAAATGAACCAACCTTTGTGAAAGTCTACTAGAAAGAGGATAGACAAATCAAAGTAAACTGCAATGATTGTTCAGTAGAGACCTGTAATGGTTGGGCAGTGCTTGGCACAATGTTCTTTTGTATACGGTCTTCGCTGAGTTGAGACCACACTGAGAAACTAATTACGTAACTAAGCCATGACATTCGACAAAAATAAACAAATAAACTTTAATTAGTAACGGGGTGGGAGAGATTTAATGCTAGCTCAACAGATGTGTAAAATTGACTTAACAGTGTTTTCCAGTCTGGTTTCAAGAAAACACTCTGTAGGACCACAATGCAGAAATCAAAAGTAAAGAATATTTGTAATCACTGTAGGCCTACCTTACGCTACAGCAGACTTAAGACGGACCAACGGAAAATTGCTTTCCGGAATCCTTTGAAAAAGAACGACAAAATTCGCGGCGTAAGGCCAGACGGCAATCTGCACCGAAAAATTCGAAATTTTGTAATGGTACCAAGCTAACATTATGCAGTAATAGTATTTTTCCACAAATATAATATTTTTTTGTTTCCATAGTTTTCGTACAAGCACACGTCAAATTAGCGAATTGACTATATTTGTTACTTACCCAAAGTAAAACCTGTCCAAAAAATGAAAATGAAGTATTTGAGAGTGAAAGACAATATATTAAGCTACAGACTGACACCCTGTAATTTCACGTAAAAATTGTTTGTATTAAAAAAAGCCTTTAATAATTTACCTAAATGTTGGCTTATTTGTGAATACCTATATTTTTGAAAAATAATTTTCACGTGAAATAATTAGAGACACTGGTAAATCGCGGGAAAAGTTGATTGTTTGCTAGGCTCCAACATGCTATGTATAACACTGAAGGTTTTGCGCCTATATTCGCTATCGTTCATATGAAGCACTGTGTCCCTCTTCAACAGACCCAATTAGAACTGTACAGTTTTAACACAGAACGTATGTGGTTTGCCAGAAAACTGTTCACACGTGTCACGATTAAGATACTACAGTTTATTGGAGACTATGTTAAATATTTTCGCGATTTTCCGGTGTCTCTAGAAATAATAGAGGTGTCATTCCGCAGCTACGTTCACTCTCACTCAAAATTATTTACTCGTATCGTTAGGAAAGTTTTTGCTCCTAATAAGTAGCAAAAATTGTCAAATCGCTACTTTTACGTGCGTTTGTACGAAAAATATGCAAACAAAATATATTTTATTTGTGGAAAATTACTACTTATGTTAGAGTTGGATAGTGTTTGGTACTATTATAAAATTTCGAGTATTTTGGTGCAGAGCTCTCTTAATGAAACGCTGACTACAGGCATGAGTATTTCACGAGTTTACTATAGGCCAGGTTAAACTTCAATAACGTATAGTTCACTGCCATTTCTGTGATTGGACGAAAGCTGTTTTGACACAACTTTGACGATTTCGCAAGCCAGTAATAAATAAGGAAATAATTCACGGGATATATCGCGTGCTAACTGCTTGCATCGTTACAAGCCAATGGATAATCAGTTCACTGACGCCTGATTGGAAATTTCGAACGTGGGATCAGTGACGCCCTGCATAGACTAGCACCGCTGTTGTTTGTTCAAGTTCATGCTGCATCATAGCATCATCAACGCTTGCATAATTACCTATTTACTTTTATCAGTTGTTTGATCCCTGGTCTTGTATCAACAAGTCATTTTGTGCGTGGCATGTTCTGCGAACATCTGATTGCAGACGGCGCACAAATTGAGACACACGCAGTGAGCGCATCATGAAACATCATTGGTTTATTTTTACTGTCAACTCAAGTGAGCGCCTTTGTTCTCTTAGCTTGGAATCAGTTACTCTATAGACTCTAAATATTGTTTTACTTATGCGTTACTAATAATTTTCAGCGAACTTCTCCTATTTATACAGTAAAAGTAATAGTTTTAAAAACAAAAACTTTGCATGCCTAGCTAAGACATCAGTTGTAAACAACCAATCGAACTCCACTGCCACAATTATACCCCCTAAGGAACCCTCTTACTTCAAGCTTTTTGCCCTTGTTGAAACATGAGAGTGGGAAAGCGATAAGGGCGGCAATGGTTTGCGAGTCAACAACAGTATCGCCTCTACGCGCAGAGACTTCGATTAGATTGTGATGTTTTCGTAATTCGAGTTTTTCTATGGCACTTTAAATGTTGACTGCATAATTTAACTGCTGACGAGTGTGTAGCTAAGTCCAATGCTGGTCTTTATCAAGGAAATGGGTTTTCAGCTGCGGCAGTATAAAAACCGTTTTTGGCTGTAGTGAGAGGCTCCAAAATCACGTTAATAATAACCATTAACTTGAAACTACAATACAATCGCCGTCTGGAGTGTTTCTTCTTTCTGCAGATGAACACGTCAGGCGCTCATTTAGTAGCTTCGAACGAAAAGCCGGATTTCTACCACACTGCAGATCAATTTTTTGGTATACAGGCGAACTCCTTAAAGGGCATTGGCATACGAAATCGTTACATATTGCAAAATTTTGGTATAGAATAACGCCTGTGAAGAGGTGTTATCGAAAATTGGGGCACATTACGACGTAAAGTATGCTTACAAATATACAAATTATTACGTTGTTTGATTTTCACTGCTTTGGAATTCTCGGAGCTGGGACAGACGATAAAAACTATGGAGAAGAGATTTTCGGATAGTAAAATAATTTTCAAATCAAAACGCGAGTGCTTTGGAAATTCGGCTATTTCAGAGCCTAGGATAATCATAATAAAAATTATAAAATCACGGGTTTTCCGTTTTTGTACATTTTTAGGTTTCAAGCCTTTATTTTTGAAAAACTGTTTTTAATTTTTTACTCGAAAACAAATCGTACTACCGCATAGCACTATTTAAATAAACGTCCGCTGATAAAATTTCTACTCGGCAAAAAAATCTCATCGAATTGTGATGAGTGCTTCATATTTTATTGACGATTGTGTATTCCAGTCGTCCACTCGACATCGTATCATTCCTGCCTCTTAATTGGCTACTGTAGGCTCATTTAGTATGATATGTTGGTCAATTAAATTAAGTTTTCCGAAAATGAAACGAAATTTGTTAAATTTCTCTAAACCGCTGGATAAAAATTCAACGACAACGTGTACGGTACAGAGTAAATTATTGAAAAATAAGTAAATCCGAAGCCGAAGCTAATTCGTATTTAATTTTTTACAAGTGTTTTGTATTCAGATGTCTGCCGTTTCCAGAAAGTAAAACTTTAATGACACTTTTCTCTGCGTTAGTATGTTGAAATAATAATGTGTATTTTATGCAATGAAATAGACTATAATAAATCGAGCTGTTGTTTACATGTTTTCTGCAAATAAATTATGTCACGAAACTTGCTGCTGCAATTATGGAATAGATTATTTTAAAGAATAAAAATTTGGAAAATTAATATTGTTAAGTTTATAAATGCAAGGCCCTCCTTGTTTTCAGTTTCTACATTCGCCACTGAATTCAGAAGTATTAGATTGCAGTTTTCAGATAGTGTAACTTTTTATGAATTTTTCTGCAGTAGTGTGTCGTAAACTTAAATTGTATGAAAATTAATAGACTACAATTAATCAAGAAGTTGTTTACGTGTTGCTTGTTAGTAAATAAAATCACGAAACTTGTTAACGAAATTTGGAAAATAATTTAAAGTATAAATATATTCGAGTTCATGAATTCGATAAACCCCCCCTCCCCCCTTATATTTTCCAACTTCTTGATCCGTCACTGATAATAGGGCAGGTCAAATTCAATGGATTAGCTTTGGCCAACATCCACAAAGAAATGTTAGAAATGTTATACATATTTACACACTTTCTGTAAATTTAAGCAAATACAAATGAATAAGAGTAGCCTTATTGGGGTGAGTAAAATGAACAGTTGCAGTAGTACACCTGAATACAAAAATGTGACAAAATATCATTAAATGTGATTTATAGTGGTGATAGCTTTGTCTTTAATGATTTTTGGTAATGTGATACGTAACATTTTTAGTATTCCAAGTTTTGTGAAATATGGCTTGTGACTCATAAAATTAAAGGACTACTTACGTGTTTCAAGAGCCAAATTAAATATAAAGGCATGAAGACTCATACACTTTAAAGTTTAATTTTTTTAATAGCACAGTTAAATTTTTAAGATATGATTTATTTAAAAAATATAAAAATTTGTGACACATGTAATTCAATTTTTTGTCTGGAAAATAATTATAAAAACACTATTTTGCATCTCTAAAATCGAAATTTTTCCCGGGGGAGGACCACGAGCATTTGGATTGGTTTCTATGCATACACACTTTAAGTCACAGCCCTCCCCCACTATTCATACAATACTGACTGGATCTGTCACTGATGGCATCCCCTTAGTCAAAATCGTTCCGCGCGCCTCTGCACAGGACTGTGGAGTCTAGCCTCTATGTTTCATCCACGAAATTTCAAAGAATATATTGATAATCAAGAAAGTTGTGACGTCACACGTTAAAATATAATTGATTTGATTTACTGCGGATAATATTTTCATTACTATTTGTATATTAACCTTGGGTAAAGTAATGAGGTTGGCTGGAGTAAAAATAACAGGGCTTTGAATGTGCTGGTTTTAGTATGCAAATCTCGTAACTTAAATTAAACACAAAATGTTCTACAGTGCAGTAACTAAAAAATACATATACATTTGTGATTTTCTTCTCTTAGCTGTGAATATTTGAGAAAAATATTACGTTATTTAACACTATTAATTTCAACTCGAATAGTAATAAATTATTGTATTAAACTATACATTTGATTATCATATAAAAAAATAATATATACTGCGTAAACGTTTCTAGAAAACTGATTGAATGTTCACAATGCTAACCATGCGAACCCTACCGATTTCTATAAATTTTTGAGTTAATACTATGTATACTTAATTATATATTGCTGAATGAGGAAATCTAGAAAAACACATAAATATGTAAAAATATGTTAGACCGTAAAACTGCTGCAAGGATTTATCCTGTTTTCTTTACGAGTCGGAAACATATGTAGAATACTGCTTCGGTTAAGTTTACGTAAAAGCAGAGCAGAAATATAAATATAGTTTATCATAATCTACTGTTACGCAGTTTTTATGGAGGGAATACCGCGCTTTTATTGGCTATAAAAACTTACAATTCATATAAAATCGATTGTTATTGCTATCAGAATATCACTTAGAGGAGTGTAACATACCAATATTCTGGCAGACCATGGAAAACCGTAGTTAGTGAGCTATATCAATACCTTAGTAAAAAATATCTCTCTGAAGCTCGTGAACAGCGTTCTCTTTCACTCGCACACGAGCGGCGAAAATTGAGTGCGTCGCGGTGCTATAAAACGTGCGGGATTCTCAGGATTTTCTCGTTCTTCCATTTTCGCGACTCGACTACCTATACGTCTTTCGGCAACGCACATTCCATGTTAAAGCCATTCTTACAGAATTTTTTTCATATTTTATCTGAAAGCGATTACGATAACTACCACCTCACGGCAGTTACTCGTAACCAAATGATGATGGTTTTTATAATACAACGTCTTAAAAGTCGAAATTTCTTGAAAACGAGAGCATATATCGAAGTATATATAATTATCTTAGCTCAGTAAATCTTATATAATGCGTTAGTTTTATTACGTGCAACACGTACTAAATTGGTTTCAGAACATTTCAACATTCGGTAAGTGAATACGTTATCGTAAATACAACTTTTACAATGCAGTGAAGTATTTGCGAAGCGTGTCGTTGTGCCAAGAGAAAAATAACCATCTAATTTGTTTCTTCAGTAGTCGAAAACTTCACCAGCTGAAGATAATCTTACTTTGACAACAGTAGATAAAGTGGTTAATTAGCCGTCAAATTGTTTGTGCAGCGTAAAGTAACATTAACTTAGTTAATTATATTATACGTAATTGTATATACGTTACAGTTTTCAGCAAATTTTTGACGTTTAAAAGTCGCCATATTTTGGTTACATGTTAGTAGGCCTACTTTAAGGTGATTCTTTAAATAATTGGTACCACATATAACATTTAAAAATAAGTACTATTTGGAAAAGCCCTCAAGGGCGCGGTCTACAGCAATTTTCATCACCATTTTTTTTATTTTTTATTTGTACCAGATATTTTTTTTCTTATTTAAGACACAAAATGTGACTAAATTTGGCTCTTGTGAAATTTTTTTTATCTCACATAGTTTTCACGTAATGGCTTGTAAAAATCATATTTTTGCATGTTTCCGTTTTAACGACTACACTAAAACCAACTGATATACCATACTCAAAAAATCACAGCGGATAAAGACATTGCAGGCTACAATGACATGCTCATGAAATTAAAGAATAAAAACGGTTTGAATTTTAAAAATTGCTGAAACTGAAAATAAAAATTTAAAAAGTTCAATAATTTTTTTTAAAAATACAAATAATATTTATTCTTTAATTTTATGAGCATGTCATTGTAGCTTGCAATGTCTTTATTCACTGTGATTTTTTCGAGTTTGTAATATCAGTTGGTTTTAGTGTAGTCGTTAAAACGGAAACATGCAAAATATGACTTTAACAAGCCATTACGCGAAAACTGTGAGAGATAAAAAAAATTCATAAGAGCCAAATTTGAGTCAAATTTTGTGTCTAAAGCAAGTAAAAAAAAAATATGTGGTACAAATACAAAATAAAATAATGATGATGAAAATTGTGGTGAACCGCGCCCTTAACACAGCGTAGACAAATGCTTTCGTTTGTTTTCCCCAAGGCTGACTTAACTGCGAAACCATGCATGTCTCAGAAAGAAGAATAAATTATATTTTACCTTAACATGGAACAATGTGGTAATGTCATTGGAAACCTCCAAGCCACCATTTGAACTTGTTCCTTCTCAAATGCAGTACAAAATGAAACATTGCCCTTGTAAAATAACATCGTAGAGAAAATTAACAAAGCTATCTGAATTGTATGTCCTGTAAACCGTTATAATTTATTTTAATTGCGTCATGAAATGCCTCTCTGCCCACGAATGAAATGTGTTGGAGCGAGTGGCGAATATGTTACTTCTACGACAAAACTACTTAATGCGCATTGCAACTGTGTACCTGCCAAAAGAACATCCCTTAAGCTTAGTGTGTTCACGTGCGATAAACTCATAATTTAATATTTTTATGAACTGTTGTTAGTTTTGTATACGATACTTGTGAGTACATTTTTCTCTTACGGAACAATTTTAGCTGTCATAGTTTTCTCATAACGGGGTGTCAATGTCAAAATTTGCTTCTTACATTGCCATGTAAATAGCGAAATCAAACTGACTTACTTAAACAAAATAATTCTCTGTGAACTTACATCCCATGAGCTATGCAATAAAACATTAAAAAAAACCACACTGTAGTATTTTGAATTAAAATCGCAAAAGTACAGAAAAAAGTTACAAATTCAGCAACTTTTTTAAAATACAAAAACAGTTCGCGGGATTTTTTCAAATGTTTTATTACGTGGACCATAGTACTTTTTTTTTTTCACTGTGAATAATTTCACGTACGTAAGTCAATTGGTTTTCACTATTTGCATGGCAGCAGAACATGTAAATTTTGACTTTGACGCATCGTTATGAGAAAACTACGCCAGGTAAAATTGTTTCGTAAGAGGAAACTGCACTCACAAGTATTGTCTACAAAACTAACACTATTTCATATAAATATAAAATAATGACTTTACCGGACTTGAGAACCCTTAACATTTCTTCAAACTTATCTGAAACCTGATTTTCGGGCTTCTCAGGCTACAGGACAAATAAATAATATAATAAAAGGTTTCTCAACAGAAATATAAATCTGTGTTAAAAAAAAATTCTATCCACTCTAAGGTTGCAGCTTGTATCACTGCGTCTGTTTGCGCGCTTGAACACTATAAGCTGTGTAATAAGACACCGCACAGCCTCTAAGTGATTTGCGAGCTATCAGCTGTCAACAGGCACTATCGAAAACCATTATTCGATCTACTGGATAGAGTAGACCTTTCTCTTGAACACGGCAAGAACCTTGTGCGAGTACAGACTTTCAGCCGGCCCGCAAGATCTCAAAATATTCAACTCGATATCTTCGCCGGATCCACTAAGGTCTAACCTGCTCGGGATAACGGTAGATAGCTTCCAGCAAACGAAAATCAGTAAAGCGTGTGTAAAAGGTAAGCAAACACTGGCTACCACGAGTGTACACAGAAGGAAATATGTTGTAGGGCACTTGAGTACATGTTCACCGAAACAAACTATGTTGGCCGAGCAGTCTGGAATAAGAGTTTATCAAGTAACAATGTCGCCAGAAGAATACAATTCAGGTATGCAATAAATTTAATAATTATTAATTATTTTGTTTTATGAACAAATAAAAAGTAACATTTTCAATTTATTTTCATACATTAAATTCTCGATCAATGCAAAAGCAACTGTTGTGTGTCAGAGGTTGTACGTAGTTTTATGGAGGATTCCGTTACCAAGCAAAACTGGGTGTTATTTTACGAAGATTTCTGGATAATTTTTTGCCTGTAGTTTTCCGTAATTTCACGGAAATTGACGTGACCAGTGTGCAGGGATTTTGGCGATGCTGCAGTCAGGGAGGGGGAGGGGGAATGACAGATGAATATACCCTTAGGCGCCAGTTCCTCATGGGTTGCCAGCTCGGCGGAACAAGAGCGTGAGATCCCAGCCTCAGGGAGTGTGGTCGACGGCGCAGCGGCTACCCTGCTGGTCACTGATGTTCTGCTGGTAGTATTATACATATATAACTAATACACACCGTACGTTGCACCCTTGTTTAGGCCAGGGCGACGCCTTGTTATGACTTAGGGGGTCAACACACGTAAAATAAAACACTCGCGTTTCACAATTAATTTACTTGCCTCACGACCGCCTGACACGTCCTGTTAGTTTAGAAGCTACACGGCGTACCATGCAGTACTTCCGGCTGGTACGCGCCAAAAACAAAAATAATGAGTTAGGATGACTACACCTGAACCCTGATGAAAAATTATGGTGAATGTTACCGAAGCGTTAAAATAAACTGATTAACTCTACTAGTGAAAAGTCCTACTACGAATATTAATCTAATCTGAACTACTAGCGCATATGAAGACACTAATTAACAAAATACTAGAAATTATTAAGATACATTTAATTTTTATATTTAAATAATTTCCAGTCTTTGCTTTATCCATTTCATGATTAATGGTTGCAAGCTGGTGGCGATGGCTCGTAGCTGGACGAGTCCAACTATCATCTGGGGGGTGTAGGGTTCCCATGTGGGCAGTTAACATGGCAGACGGTCGCGGAGAAGCTCGTGAGCGCGGTTCACGTTAAAATTTATTCTAACAGTGTAGAGGCTAGCATGAGGCGTGATGCGCGTCATTTGTCGTCCTTACCGCTTACGAAGTTATAGGCCTCGAACATGCACAACACGTCCACCCAGGCTGCCATCTTACAGTGGGGTATCAGTCACAATATTGGAGTATTTTGTTTTTCTAAGAGGAAAAGTGTGAAATTTGCGATCATAGCGCGAATTCCCTTTACATCGCACTGCTGTACAATCACAGCATTTGAATTTATAACGTATATTAAGGCCGCTATCAGTCAAATCATTTGTTAAATTATTAATTTTCTCGACTGACTGCGGCCTGAATATATGCTAGAAGTTCAACTGCAATGCTTGCCTACTATAGCGCACAGTAAAAATAATTCACGCTATAATAGCAAATTTACACTTCTCCTCCTCAGAAAACACACACACACACGCCTATGCATATATATATATATATATATATATATATATATATATATATATATATATATATATATATATATATATGTTGTGTGTTTATATACAGTATGTCCAGAAACTGCCGTATAGTAAGCACACCATGCTAATCCTGGGCTAAATTGGAGTAGAAAATGTAAGTGGCAAAACGTTGTACGACGACATTTTTATGCGCAATGTGGCAACACTGCACGGAAATAGTCCCCTCTTGCGCTCTGCGGCCAGGTATTATTTCGTGTATGTTATGTCAAGTAAACATAGAATCATGTGTGCACTACTCAGGATTTCAACTTGGACCTGCTATATACAGGTCAGAACGGTAATAGTAAGATAAGTAAGATAAATCCTATGTGGCGCGCAAGAGCGGACTAACTGCAGTGCTATGTTGCCACATTGTGCATGTAAAATGTCATCGTACAACATTTTGTCTCTAACATTTTCTTCTCCGATTAAGCCAACGATTCGCGTAGTGTGCTACTATTCCGCAGTCTCTGGACATCCTGTAGCCTATAGGACGTTAATGAATGGCGTTTAAAACATCCTGTAGCGAGATAGCCAACACTGAGACAACACATTTGATATAAGACACTTGGGGTCGCAATAGCCGTGGAAAGCCTTACAATTTGTGACCAAACGTTGAACATATGGTATCACAGATGCCACACATCTCTGAATCTGTGACTACCAAGCGTGTAGTACGTGTTGCATCAAACCAATTAATTTTGTTCACTTAGAGTGTACCACCTGGCCCGCGTGTGCTGCTTCACATGAGTGTCAACTAACACTTCGTTGATGCTCAGGAAACGTGCCTAAACACTTTGCAGAAGACATACAACCACGTAATCTACGAACGTAAGTAACATTTGGCGAACACTAAATGTTTCTCATAGTAAATAAAGTAGATTCTTTAATTCTTTATCCTTGACTTAAAAATTTTATGAACACTAATTTTATGCAAAAAATAACATTAAAATTCGGCAAACGAAATCGAAAAATTTAAAAAGAAAATGTAATTACTATCTATATTTATGCAGCATTTATATGTAAACGAAACGCTCGCCAACGTTTCCGCATTTTTAATACCTGGTGTTTCTGCATATATGAAGCTTGGCGTTATCGTATCCACGAAGTATGGCATTATTACTTTCAGGAAGTATGGTGTAACTGCATACATTTACACTTAATTTGATTTGTAAATTTTACGACACGTACAAAAATTTTAACTTTTTCCGAGCATCACATCATGTAGGTAATGTTTCAAAGTATTAATATCCATGAAATACCTAAAGCTGTGAAGTAGGCTTTAACATAAAGCAAAAAAACTTGAATCCCAATATAAATCTATACTAACTCTCACCACCTGCAAACAGCAATGAGGATGTTAAGAAAGCCCAATCAAATCCACCCATCTCCCTCCCCTTATAAATACTGTCACACAACTGAAGCCACACACAATTAGAGCAAAATGTCTTGAAGAAGACAGTCGGGACAGCTTGGAAGAAAAAGTTATACCACTCTACAAAATTAGTGGCATTACTGTATACATGTATCCTAATGATTATAATCTATTGTTGCGTGGCATGTTCCTGGAGGCCAGTGGTCGGCGGCTGTTTCGTAACACCTTAAGGGCTGGCCGATGACTCAAAGCCCGGGTGGCTCATAGTGGGAATCCCGCCGAAACTACGTCATAGATACCTGTCCCAACTGCGTCTTAACCCTTCGAGGGCGGCCTACGTGACTAAAGCACATCCGAAAAACGATGAAATATCTATTTTTAGACCCCTGTAATGCGGTAAATCCCCGACTGTTTCACTGAGTATAAGAAGGCCGAATCGTGAGATTTGGGAGAGTTCGCTACTGGTAGTGCTAGAGGAAGGTGCTACGCCTGTTGAGAGAGACTGGTGAAGACATCTTGGTGACGTCAAAGTCTACTGTGAGGCCGCAGGGGGCTACCTTCGGAGCAGTGTTTGGCGATACAAGAGGACTGTTGCGGCGGGCTGACAGGCGAAGAGGAGGTGCGCGACGGGAGTCGAACAGAAGACCTCAAGAGTGAAGACAGCGGTGCACTCGGGGTGCTGCGCAGCACATGGTGAGCCATCACCACTTCGGACTGATAAGGTTGTACATTGTCATTATTAGAAATACT